>JAOEGS010012687.1:107466-148599 GCA_025447755.1 Corythornis vintsioides | reverse complement strand
GGGGCTGGAATGTCTCCAGAGCAGGAGACTCCACAACCCCCCTGGGCAGCCCCTGCCAGCCTCTGGCACCCTCACTGTAAATCTCTGTCTTTTCTGAACTGGGGTGCCCAGAACTGGACACAGTACTCAAGATGGGGTCTCACCAGAAGCTCTTCTCCAACCCATATTATCATTTTCTTACGCTCTTGACCAGTCTTTCCTAAGAGCACACAGGTCTTGTGTGACCAGAAAGAAGAATGAGGTGGTGGAAGCCATTTTCTTGCAGTCACACCTACATAACCCAGGCCACCAGAGCCTGGAACTCCTCTGGAACCATCTGCCCTGTCAAGGAGCCTGGAGCACAGACCATTGTTTTAACCCGGGCGGCCTCTCCTCCCCTCAGGAGGCAGCTGCGCCCACTTCCCCTCAGCCTCCCAGGCACCCAACAAGATGGTGGCCGCTGAGGCGCTTCCTCCGCCCGTCCCCGGCTCCTCGGTGCGCAGGCGCAGGCGCGGCCCCCTCAGCAGGTGTCAGGCCCTTCCCCGCCTGCGCCTGCGCACAGGGAGCCCCGCAGCGCCCCCGCAAGGTGCAGCTCCCCGCTCCGCGCCTGCGCAGCGGCCGCCGCCAGCTGCCCCCTCCCCCTGTGCTATATCTGAGTACGCTGCGAACCGCACGTATAAGGGCCGCTTCACGCCTTTGGCCTTCCCCGCGGATCCCTCCGCCGCCCCCCAAGGCGGACCGTGGGGTTTAAGGCGCAGCTCGCCTGTGGCGGGAAACAAAACCCTCGAGGCGCTCCGTGGTGGGTTCTCCTTATGCCCCCCCACCCCCGCGTCTCTGGGCTCGGCGCGGGCTGGCTGGCGGACTCCTTCCCTCGAAGCGCGGCGGAAGGATACGTCGGATTTAGTCTTTATTTTTTTATTTTTTTTATTTTTTTATTTTTTATTTTTTTATTAAAAAGTAAAGCAGACTGTTGTTTTTAGAATAAATCTAAGACAAGTTAACTTATTTTTCCTCACCTTTTGCTTCATATGGCTAGAAACTTCAGCTCAGCACACAAATTGCCAGAATCTGTATTATTTTATCCTAACCTTTATAGGTAATCCTGAAAGCCTACCTAATCAATTGAAGATCATAAAATATTAGACTTAATACTGCAAAGTGCTGCTTCATAATTCTCATAACAAGCTCCTAAATAATTCAAATAGCAAACACATCCTGCTACTCAGTGATGGGAGGTTGTTTAGATCAGCCAGAGAATGTCGACACATGCCACATCTCACAGATCTACCGGATTTCAGGAACCCTATTAAGTTAATTGCTGGTTTCTGACAGCAGAGAGCATGCTGGGAGCAGGGTGATCTTTATTAGCCTTTCGGGCATTTGCAAACATCATATATTTTGCCCCTACTTGTATATACCAGGCACAGCATGGAGAATTCAAATCAAATTATAAGACAATAACTGGTGTTGGCACCACATTTGCACTGGATTCATTTGTGAATTAAAATAAAGGTTCTGAAGTCAATTGTTTTGCCCATTAGATTTATGTTTAATACCATATACATGTATATATATTGTAAAAAAAAAGTCTAATAGGAACAATCAAGCAATTACATCATTTTGCACTGCATATGTATCACATATGAAAAGGTAATCAAACTCTGGTGCCTCACATCTTAGTAATGGAGGTGCTTTGAAGGCTATAAATAGACAAGAATCTTCAATTAGCAGTACAATATAATTTTCATTAAGTACCTGCCTTGTAGTATGGATGTGCACAGGTGCTCTTTCTTCTTATATATGTTTTAGACCAATGTTTTGTTTTCTAAATACCCCAAACACCCCTTTTTTTCATAATTTTCATTTTCTGGCTGTACTTTTTAAATGCCTACTGATTTCAGAGTCCTAGGAGAGAAATAGGAGGAGGAATAAGAAAGTGTCACTAAATAATTTGAGATGAAGTTTTAACTATCCTTTCCTGGCCTGATTCAAGCCCCCTTGAAGTAATTTTAGAGTTTTGAAGATAATTTTGTGGTCTTTGGCTCACATGTGTAGCTCTATTAATTCAACATATTATGGACCACCCAGTTTTCAGCTGGTGTGTCAGCTTCAGTGTAATAATTCTAGCTAAAGATCTTATTCAGATACAAATATAGACAGAAGTAATTTTTTTTAACTATTCTAATCCGTAATTATTCCAGTTATCCATAAAACTGTATCTTTTAACCACAGAATCAACTTGTCAAACAGAAGGCAGATTAAAATAATGGTTGCATTCATCAGTGTTGTATATATGTTGCAAAATTCGATTAGTTTTCAGAAATCATCTCCTGTAAAAAGAAATAATATTTTAAATGTCAGTCCACTATAGGCATGTGGAAGTACCTCTTCTCCCTACTCTGGACTAATCATAGATTCACAGTTTAATTTTTTGCAGGAGTCCATGGAGCATTGTATTTCATGGCTTATCTCTTCATTAGACACCACAACAGCAGCCAGTGTTGTTGCATAAATATTACAGAAGCATTTCCCAGGCATAGTTGATATTCTCTGGAGTCAGTACTATGCATTTGAGGTGTATGAAAATTTCTAAATTGTTTTTGATAGCTCCCAAATCAACTTGTTTCATTTAATTAAAAGAACCATTTTATGAGTAAGCCAATTAATCAAAAAAGTATGACTCCTGTGTGTCTGTGTTTAAATATATATATATATACACACACGTCTGCAGTAGCATGCATTCTATATTGCTTTGAAAGATGCTGAGTTTCGAAATCCTAAAAGGCTAGCAGAATTTTGCAGTTACTGAGGATGGAGACGTTGTGAAGATAGAAGCAGTACATTCTGCTGCTTCTGATACTTTCGAAAATAAGTGTTTCACATAAAACAGAACACACACATTACCTCTTCCATTATGACAAGATATAGTTTTGTATTGGAGGCAGTCTGCTTGAATCCATGAGGTTAGGACCTAGACTAGAAACAGGAATTTAGAAGTGTTATTTACTGCTGCATCAGGCATTGAATAAATGCAAAGGTGCAGGCATCCCAACAGCTATCTCCCAAGTGCCTTGACACTTCAATCTAACATATATTTTACTAATTGAAACCTTTTCACACAGGGGTTGTAGTTGAAAGTTACTATAATAACGCTCTACTTGGAAATATCCCTTTAAAAATAAAACAAAAAAATCATTAAGCACTTTCGTGTCCCTGAGTGGTTACTTGAGAGTTCAGCAGCAGATGTAAAATTTACACTAAAGTGCCTCTCTCGGTCACTGGCTATATGAATGAAATGGGTGAAATGTATGATAAGCTTTTTTACCAGCAAGTAAGTGAGGAGTTTAAGACTGCAGCTACCAGCCTGCTGCATTCAAAAGGTAGGTGGCAAGGTAAAATCTTCCATGTTCCCTTCTGTAGTTTTCAGTTTCCACTGCAGATAACATAAAAAAATTAGTCTAGCAACATGCATGCACTGCAACCATGTTTGATGTTTCATGAAGGATTCAACTGTGCATATTTTGCTGGAGGAAAAATGTGTGTTATTTATCAAATACGCTTGTCTCCTTCCCAGGACTGCCAACAATAATGTTATGCAACTTAACAGAGCAAGATGACAGATTGCTGGGTCTCCTGCCAGTAAGTGATCTTTGATAATGCTGAGAACTAGATATAAAATCAGGAACTGGGGAGATACAGAAGTTATGCAACTTTTAGACTGCTTCATAGTTTACTAGAAAGTAGAGAGTTCTGAAACTTTGAATTCAAGAAACTGTGCCCTGTGGAATCTAAAATATTAGGCACCCAGCAGAGGTTTTATACAGTAGTTTCCCCTAATCTCAGAAACATCTGTTCATTTTTGAAAGTAAATCTGTACACAGTTTACATTTCAAGGAGGGTCAGATTCCATTCTTTAATTTCCTTTTTGTGTGTGTGCGTGTGTATCATTTATTGTATTTGCAATCAGTGTGGGTTTTATCCCTGCTTTCTTTTTCCTCCTGGTGTTGCCTATCCCCTTGAAAGAAAACCGTCTCATTCTCCAATCAAGTCATGTGTAAATGAAAATAATTCTACAAGTGTCAGCATGTGATATTCCCCTTTTTGTGCAAAACTGAGAGCACCCCAAGCAATGCAAAAAAATAAAATTCCTTCTGGAGAGAAGGGAAGGGATTTTCCTTGTACTTGGAAGCTGCAGGACTTCCAGGGCACATCAGCTGATTGATTACCCATTCAGTCTACTTTGTTTCCTTTCATAGCACAAATAAGATTTATGACAATTTAGAGATGAGATGAAATTTTGAAGCTCCATTTGATTTTTTTGCTTCAAAGAAGGAAGGCCTCCAGAACAGAGGCACTGAGTTCTTACCACACACAATTGATTTTTCTGGAGGCAGCATTTCCATTCACCAACTTGACTGGAGGCCCTTTTTCTAGGAATGCCTTCCCAGTAATTCAAGGGCTGGCAGTGAGCACAAGGAGATGTTACCTCCTAAGTTTCTTTCTTTTCTGCTAACCACTGGTGTTGGTGTCCAGATCGCCCAAGGCACTGAGGATTTGTTTCTAAACATATTTTTCAAAGTCTGGTTGTCTGATAGCCGTAGAAGGATTGTCTCTTCCATTTCAGTTTAAGCTGCAACAAACAAATAATTAAAAATGCTGGACAATAATATATTCTCTTGGTAATCTAAACACACTTTCCTTGTGTTATTGCAGCAGCTCAACATAGCAAAGAGGAAATAACCTATTTTCACAGGTCTTTTCTTTTTCTTTTTTTTTTTTTTTTTTTTTAGAACACTTAATGAATGATGCTGTAGAATTACTGCTGGCCCAAGTACCCAGGTGCTGTGAGCATCCCAAGTCTGTAAGGTGAGGAATAGAAACAAAACCTTGTTGTGAGAAATCAATTAATTAGTTTTGGTCTTTTAGATGTTTGCTTGATTACTATTTTTTTGGTGAGTCAATTGTCATGGAAGTTAATAATTTAATGAAGAATTAAGGTCAGGCAATTTTGAACATCAAGACAGAACCTTAAACTGGACTGTTCTATGCATTTGGTGTGGAGAGCTGATCTGTCCTGTTAATCAAACAGATTGTTGAATTATGTTTCTTACTGGAACTGGTGGCTTTATTCCTCATTACAAATTATAGTAATATTGGCTGGAGCTCACCAGCTTCTGAATCACTATGGCTAGATCCAAGCTGGATCACGCCCTGTGAGACTGGTGCAGACAGACGCAGTTATTTTGGTCATCACTGTTACGTTTGGCTCTACAAGCCAAGTGTATATCTGTGCTAGTACACCGAAAGTATGCCAAGACTTACTTTGCAGTTCAGGGTCCCTTGACCATAATGGACCCAAGCCATACCAAGCACACCCTCTTCTGTCAGACAGTGGGTTCCAGTAGATGAGAATGTTTGCTGCAGCTAAACACTGATGCATCTGTAAGGGGTTGTATTTGATAACAAGGAGATGTACAAGTAGGTATAATCTTCTCACTCATGGCATTTCAAACCACTCTGTCTTTCTTGTTCTTCCAGCAGCCTCCTTGTTGGGCAATATCAGGCAAAGGACAGAGCTTATAAATCTTTGCCTGCAGGAACTTTAGAGATGTAGGAACAAATGTTAAGAATGCTCAGGCTTTAGGGAAAGGCCTGAGGTCCTTCAGGATTTTAACGTTTGTCCCTGGAAGCCTTTTGGAGACAAGACAAAAATATTTGGCAGTATTGAATGAATCAGATACCACAGAGAAATCCAGAAAGATGAGTGTTGATTTACCTGTTTCTCCCTGAAGGAGGGGACACACAAGGGAAATGAGATGTTGTTTGCCATGATGAATGACTGAAGTAAAATGCATCAGCTTTCATGTTTTGTGTAGCCATTGATATAGTTGATGAGAAATGTAGAGGTTTGTGGTTTTTTTGACAGCTTTGGGACCTTGGAATCATGTTCACAAGGAGCCATTGCAATGGTAGCCAGGAACTGTCTATTTAGGAAAAACTTTATCTCAAGTGAGTTTTTTTTCACAGCTGATTGGACTATTGCACATTTTAGAGCAGATAACTCATTCCCTCATGCAAGAAGATTTTCCTAGAAGAGATGTCCAGTGATAAATAATCTATTATGTTGGAAGAGGAAAAAACACCATTAAAAGAGCATAATCTGTTTGTATCCTATATGGCTAAAAGGAAGATATTTTATTTCTGATCTCTACTCCTCCCTTTTGTTCTAGTAATATATAACTCATCCTTGATACAGAAACAAGTCTCTATCTAGTAAAATCATGGGCCTGAAAAACAAAATGCAGATGCACTTATGAAAATGACCTTTCTTCTTTGACTTGAATGTATTCAGATTGTTCAAAATACAAAAAAAAAAATAAAAATGCCATAAAGTAAAAGAGAGTCTTGACTAATGGTCAAATTTCTCTTGGCCAAAGTTAATTTTGTGAGAAATTTCCTCGTGAACAAATCTAAATGAAATATTTCTATTGATGACTGACAAAGTCTTGTCTTGCACACAGTACTGTCAGTGGAAAAACATTACAAAAAAAATCTATATGTAAACTAAAAGAAATTGTGACTTTATAAAAAAAAAAAAGAAATCTCTTTATTTCAAACTTTTGTAAGAATTCCTCATATTTTGTAGGCTGGAAAAGGAGAGCTCTGATTAAGACTGGTTTTACAAAACCAAAACCAGATTAAAAGGTTGATGAGAGCAATGTAAAACCACCTCAGTTTGCTCAAAACTTTTATCTGTTTCCCCCTTCTACTCTAAACTTTCGTGGAAGAGATAAAATAGAAACTGAATCCAAACAAGCTGGTTTTGCAAAAGCTCCTCAGCACTTCTCAAAAAATAAGATTAAAGAAATCCTCTAGGCTGCAGGAGATGACTTTATCTTGTTACATTGCAAACCTCATTCCTTTACTTTAAATCTTCTTCTCTCTTACTAAAGATAACTAATAGGGATGCTGAGAACCATTGTATTCTGTTGACATCTTTAAACATAAAGCAAGCTATCAATATCTGGCTTTCAAGGGGTCTCTCTGCTACCGTTCTCAAGTACAAAAGTTTTTAGTCATATCATTATGAGAAAGAGGTATTTTTACACATACTAATGGAATTTACTTTTGTGAATCTTATTGAGGAACCCAGGACACCAAGGGTATTATTGTGCTGTGATTTGTGCTGGTGTAACACCCCTACCTTCAGCAGAATTACATGTGATTTTCTCTATACTATCCTAAAGCAGAGAGGGGTCCAGAGACATGGGGGTAGGACATGGGCAGGAGAAAAATTCTATGCCTTTTAAAGATAATTTACAGTAATGAAATAAGTTTATTAAAATCGCATCATATTTAGAAAGAAAATTATGATATGGTGACTCTCCTGGAGCTGTATTTACTTCTGTGAACTTAGTGTGGCAGGTCTAGACATTTGTCTGGACGTGTCCTGGATGTTTAGAAGAATTTTTGTTTTGAAAATAGTACTGATGGTAACAGTTTGCATAGAACTGTCAACACGCAGAATTCTTGGCAAAGAAATATCTGTCAGGGTGAAGGAGGCAATTAGTTATTTTATTTGTTTTTTATTTGCCCCAATGAGAAGTTATTGGAATGATACTAGGTATGTAAATACCTGAGTTCAGATTCTGGGTCAGTATCTCTTCTACAGTTAGAACTTACTGAAAATGCTGACCAACACAATAATTAAATAAGGATCAACTAAAATTATCTAAGTCTCTGAGTATTTAGTTTTTCTTTGTTTTTATTTAGCACTGCATTTTGAGTCCATTTCACTATCTGACACCCTGTGGGCCAAATGCATCTCTGTTGTAACAAGATCTCTCATATTTAGAGAATTACTTTGGGATGAATGTGGTCTCTTGTGTTTGCACTAAGTATAATACAGACACTAAACTGTGGATTATCATTTCCTAGTGGGAGATCTGTGTCTTGTGATGAGATTAAGAAGGATGCAGCTGTGAATGGGACCAGTTTGGCTAAGTTGCCTTAAAAAATTTAACTACAGTTACTCTGGGTTGTGAAAAACTGGCTATGTGCTGTGTTCAAGAATAAGCTCCCACATAAAATCCTTGCAAAGCATGTGCAAAGCTCCTTTGTGGTAAAACAGAGCTGTTTTGACTAGCCATATATGTTTCCTGTGTAAATCCGCCACATCCTGGTCTATAGCTTGCTTGCATATCAAGTTTTCATGTGAGTCAGATTCCCAAGGCATCTTTGCAGAATAATAAAGTCATACATGACCATGTAAATGATACTCCTGAAAAAGCCCCTTAGTCTTATTTTCAAAGTTATTTCCAAAACCAGATTTACACATTACAGTTTCAAAAATCGCTCAGATAATTGCCAAAACAAGAGCCCTCCACTACACTCATCTCTAATTAGTAAAATATGACTTTTGTCTTCCTGTGACAATAGGTTTGTGTGTCTCAGAAAAGGGGAGATTTAAATGATACTGGTGATATTTATTTTGAGATGACATTTTTCCTCATTTTACTACAACTAAATTAAAGGCATTTAAATAATAATTTGTGCATTCCTTTTATCATTACAATCCCTGAGAATGTGGAAGATACAAAATCAGTATAACACATTAGCGATAGATAATGCAGTCTAAATAAACATAATAAGCTTTCCTATATGTCTCTAGACCAAGCCTTATCTAAAAATACCCTAATGAAGCTGAACCATCCAATTACTTGTTTCTTGGAGGAACCCCTTATTAATGACATTGCAGTGAGGGAAAAACATTAATTATTGGACACAGTGGGATCTTTTACATTCTGTCTAGTCCGGACAGCACCAATTAATACAACAATAATTATCAGCTACCATGGCAGGTTGGCTGAGCAGAGCTCCTATCTGCTGATTGGGTGGGGAATGTGGGACAGCTCTCAGGCTGTGCAGATTTCTCAGACTTCAGCCTCTCTTATTTTTTGCATTGCTATGTGAAAACTGAATCCTACAGATATTTAAGCAGGTGGATTACTCTATTGAGGCAGGGGCTGATCCTATGAGAAGGAAAGCACAGGTGCCATCATGTGAGGAATGCCATTTTCTCCTTCATCTCCCCCCAGCCTGCTGTCTGACTTTCTGTCGTTTGAGATTTAACATGATCTCTCTTTCGATAAGGTGAGTATGACAGTGCAAGCTTTTAAAGTTGTCTGTTTGCTCGCTCCCTTGTCCTTTCTCCAGCTATCTTAAAATGACAGTTTACAAATGCAGAAGCAAATGTTGACATGATTTATTGCCAGCACTATCGCTACAGTCTTGAAAGCAGAATACCTATTCTCGATCAAATTCAACCTGAGGCAAACACCAAGTATGGGAAACTTCAGCTCGAAAGGTTAAAGTCTGCAAAAGTTATAAGAGAGTGACTAGAGGGGGAACAATGGAAAGTGTTAGACAACCTGAATAACAGGCATTACTACTCCACTGCCTATAATAATAATAATTCACCTTTTATCCATTGAAGATAAAAGGACACAATGTGGGAAAATTAAGCTGTATAGACATCTTGGGGATATCTCATCTGAGATCACACACCACTTCTTTCTTGTGGTTATCATGATTTTATCAGAGCCACTTTGAAGTCTATATAGCCTTATATCTCAGTTATCTACATTTCATCCTGTATGTATTTATTGCAGATGGGCCTAAGCTGTTAAATTCAGATCCAAATCCAGATTCTGATTTTGAATTCCCTAAGGTCTGTAGCTAGCTTGAAGCTAGGGCTTTGGTTTGGAATCATCTCTATTTATGGGTAAGAAAAAGGGGTTTAATATATGCGCTCCCAGACTGCATAGCTCTATATATGTGCACACAGAGTTACTCTCACACGTACATGCAGGAAAAACAGAATGTGGTAATATAATTAAAGCTTCCTACAGTGTTATTCGTATTTTAAAGAAGATTGAATTTATAAATGAGCTTTAAGCTTTAACATTTCATGATTTCTGACTGCTTTCCTTTACAACCCTAACAAACTTTTAACCATGCTTTAACATCTGCAGCTCCAGTACAGAGAGAGACACTCTCAAGTTTCCCTTGCAAACAGGTAAATACTACAGCCAAGCAGTGTATTTTACAGATCCTTGTGCACCAGAGCCTGTTTTCCTGTGTTACCTGTAGACCTTGACTCCAGCAGCAAGCAAATGATGACACAGAAGTAAACAGGGTTATAGAAAACAGGCTGCCACTTTATTTAAAATTCAAGAGGAATTCCCAAGAGGAATGAGTGTCCTGTTCACAGGGAGGGGACACCAACCAGCTACACCAGGAACAAACTTCCCTTGTTCTGAGACAAGGCTGTGCAGGATAAGCAAGCCCTCTGTGTCTAAAGGGAACCAGAAATGCTTCTACCTTTTGCATAATACTGATGTGCTAATTAGGGTACTGATATCCTCAGAGGGCAAGCTCAAATCTGATGATATGTACAAAACACACACTCTCCTCTCTCTCTCACACACACACACAGGCCAAGCACAATCAAACAGATACTGGAACCAGAAATCAAGAAAAACAACTGCAGAAATTGTGTACAAAATTCCCACCAAAGAGATCAGGTGTCATTCCTTTGTCAGCAAGCTGTCTGGTTCTATGGGTCACTCCACCATCCAAACATTACTATTTGCTTAGAAACTCTCTTAGAATGATGTGTAGGGACAATGCAGACTTGCTGTGTCTTTTTGTTCCTCATATGATCACCTGATTTAATGTTAACATATTAGACATACAGTAACTTGGATTACAATGGTGTCAGTATATTATCATCAAACACCCCTTCCCTGTTGTTTTGTCATTTGAAGCATTTTGTACTAACATCTCTTTCTCCCACTCTTCTCTATCACCTGGGCTTCCTAAACGTAACGAGGTGATAAAATGCTCTCTGCTAGGGATAATCCATTTTCCCAATATAACTTAATTCCTTAAAGCTTCACATCTGGAAGAGACTTCCAGAACCTACATTTCAGCACCAGGGAGCTGGCATTTCCAACTCTGAAATACCATTCCTTGAAAATAAAAACCCTTTGTCTGACTAAAGACACATTGTGTCTGGAAATGTTGAGGAAAAGGCATTTCCACAGCAAATGTTTATTCTGATTATAAATATCCTTCTAAAATTAATGAGTACTAATAAAATGTCAGTGAAACTGGATAGGTATCATTATATGTTAGAACCAAATATGTATTTCTTCCTTCAGTAAACCCCAGAGCTTCTAATTTAACGTTGTAAATATGATGCAACATTTCTGTCCTCAATAAATTGTAAGAAGGGACAGTTTTTAAATGATCCTTAAGTCTTGTTGCAACACATTTCATTATCCACAAAACACAGGAATGCAACTGAGAGACAGTTTATCAGGAAATCATAAAAATACTTGCCGGTAGCATCGTCGCAGTTCCATTAAGACTCTGCAAATCTTTTCTTGCTGTACAGCATCACCTGTCAGATTGTAGAGAAATAAGTAACTGAAGGGTCAACCACTGAGATCCCCTAATTTAACAGTACTCAGGGCACCCTGTAATTTGCAAAAGACAGACACTGCCCTCTTACTATGAGGTCATGGGCAGATGCATCAGGGTCCAAATTATGGTATGTGGAAGTGTAGGACCACTAATCTAAACCAGTTCGGTGCTGCAGGATTGAGAAAAAACATCTCAGCCAGTCACTTGCACACTTCACCATCAAATGCTGTAAAGCATTGCTCCTCAAGATTTTTAGTCCATGCCTTGCTTTATCACACTCCAGATGTCGTGCTCCAGGGGAGGGATGGGTAGGGAGGGGAAAGAGGAAGGAAGGATCACAGGAAAAGTAGAATGAGGATGAATTAAAGCAGGAAACTGTGTCATGATGTAGTTGTTGGGCACACCACAGGGGAGTTTGAACTGGTAGGAGTTCTCCCTCAACATATGCAGACAGTAAAAATCATTAAAAAAATAGTGTCAAGGACACTGTTTAGTGACATTGTCACCAAGAGGTGATACAACACTGTAGGATTTCTTAGTATGTACTCTACCAGCACCATTAACTGCCATGCCAAGATAACAAAGATAACCCACGTTCACATACTTTCCTCTGGTCTGCTGTTAGAAATGAGATTATTTGTCGGTCCGGAAGTTCTGTTCTGATAAGCATCCACATTTTTTTAATTCTCCTTCTTTGATCTCTCAAGCAATGCAACCTGTTCCCAAAAATCCCCCTTCAGACCTCTATCTCCCACACAACTGTTATTTCCAGCAATCCACAAAAAAGGGGGGAAAAAAAATGTACAAGGATTAAGCCAAGAGTGTAACCTAGAAAATAATAAAAAAAAAAGGGCTGATGAAAATATTTTAATGGAAAAAAAAATCTATTATTTGTAAACATTGGACTTTTCAAATATATGCAACATTTTCATTTTCACACTATTCATTTACTTTAGGTACCTAGCAACCTGTCTCACAGATGACACTGTAGCTTCATTACTGGTTCTGAAGCAGAAGTAACTTGGAGACAAATAAAAACTTCTGAGACAAGGACTGAACTTGAAGCAATTGGCTTTGCTCGGTTAACCACAACTATTTTTCAAGACACAAAGTATGAAAGCATTTTTATTACTGTATGAATATTTTAATGTAATCTGAAATGTACTGAAATAAAATATAACGTTAAGTTAATGAATCACAAAATCTGACGCAAAATTTCTTAACTTTTAGTTGTCTACTTTTAGTGATGAGCCACAGTATAAGCAACAGCACCAATTAATTCGTTCTCTTTTAAGAAGTCTCATGCCGTACCTAAAAGACTGTTTGTTGTTCTGTATAGTTAAACACTCATGCATTAAAATGCTAATAATTAAACTGTTACAACTGACTAATGAACTCTGCCAACTATAAATGATGGTCTTGTTAGATTCACTGCACAGCAAGGCTTCCTTTGTACTGAAAAAGTTAAAGGTTAAAGAGCTCTTGAAAACAGCAAGCAGCATCTAGAAGCAATTACATTTTTTTCCTGGAAACTAATAGTTGTACAATAATGTTTCAATTCGCACTCTGAAAAAAAATACTATGAGCTCCATTCATCAGAGCAAATCTGCAGCTTTCTACACCATGGCAGGCTGTTAATTTGGGTTCTGCATCCAACTACTCAGCCTATAATCTAGTGTTTTGTAAAACCTTTTATTGATCCTGCTCATGAAAACTAAAAGGGCAAAGACTTGAATCTGACTTGTGATACCTGTTGAGTAGCACTCCCTCACGTCAGGAAAACACTGTGAGATTGAATTTCAAAAGGCTTATGCGGGAGATTTACTTGGATATAGTGTTTATTTGCTAGTTGTCCCTGTGCATTGACTTCCAGACAATGCAGTCTCTGGTAAACGAAGGAGACAGAGCTGGAACTTGAGCTGTATGCCTGTAAGGAAGCCTACTTGATTGAATCTGTGACCACAGCTATGCTTCTGGACAAATACCTCCCAGGTGAGAAAGCAGGAGATTCCAGTGTGATCACTCAATAAAATTCTGAGTTTCAGAATCAAGACTTTCTTGTAAAACCTCACGTCCCCAGAAATTAAGTAGAATCCCTGACTATTTTGATCTTTTAAAAATTACTTGAACTTGAATCATTAGAAAGAGTTTCTATGAATCCTAAATGAAATATGACTAGTGGTGATTGAAGCTAATGAGATAAAATTGAGCATGTGCAGAAATGCTAATGTTCAGAAAAATATTTTCTTGTCTAAGTGTGGGCTTGTATTCATCTGCCAATTTAATACCTAAACATTGCTATTAATTTAACTATGCACTGAAGACAAGCTTCTTCAAACGTACAGCAGCTACCTGTCTAGCCACATTAAACAAGATGCCTGGATGTTATTTAAGCAAAAGTCTCTGTATGAGCTGCAAGTGAACAACAGCTCAGCTCTCACATTGTTGCTGGGCTATGGAAACCTTTGGCTGAGGACCAGCAGCTGACAGCTAAGGGTGTTAACTTTGTGGCATCTCCTGTTGTACCTTTGCTTTGTGGTGGGCTTGACAGACAACTGATGTTTCATTTGGTCCTCTCAGTGGCAACCTAATTCACTGCTGCAGTTGCATAACGATATAGCTGGATTTACAGTCCTAATGGATTTTCAGCGTAAAAATATGGTAAGTAGGTGCTATAGAAGAATATATAAAGTAGGTGCTAAAGAAGAATGACCCTGTTCTTTATTTGATTTTTTAAAAAAAAACTTCACCTGGTTCAGTTGCTCAAATGATCCAATAAGTCACTTTCTAAAGGTGTGCTAAGAACATATGGGTCCAACACTTATACAGGCACTAGATTGATAGCACTGACCTCCATGAGAATTCTCCTCAAAACGAAGAACTCTTCACAAAGGAAAGTATCCTCATATGTGAGTAATTGCAAACAGTTCTCATCAGGAGTTGCAGAGAGAGTCATGTCAGCTGCAGCTACAGTGTTGAGATGATGTGCATGCAAGGTGACTACTGCCAAACCTCTTTCTTTGGAGGACCATCTCTCCTGAAAGATACTTGTCATGTACAGGGTGTCACAACCATGAAGATCTGCCTACTGCACCTGATTTACTGGTGTAGGTGCTAAAACTATATTCCTAACACTAGAACAACAACATACCCTTTGGTGACCTTTTACTACTCTTTCTATTCTTTCAGTTATGTGCTGAAATAATGTAGTTTAAAGGTTTCCCTTGATTCTGAAATACTTGGCCAACTGGATTGCTGCTGAAATAACTTTTACTTCTGAAAAGATGGGCTACTCCTTAGAAGTCACTTCAATAGTATGGTGAACATACTGACTGTCAGAAAGAGATTTTACATTATCTCCCACATATGACAAACTACCTTCAGTATACCAAAAATTTGATCTGGAAGTAGCCTTAATATATATCCTGATGTGTCTACTTTTCTGTGAGCATTTGCTTTTGAATACTGCTTTGGAGTTATGAGTATACAAATATACATATATATGTATTGGCTAAGATTCAGGAAAGGGCCAGCATGACAGGTCATGAAAAGTGAAATTAATTATGCTGCTCTACCTCCTTTATAGTAGGACACACATCAGCATGCACAGGCTTTTGCTTGAGGTGTTTACACTGGTTGAGGAATGATGTTATACTCCCAGTGCCCATTTCATTTAGAAATAAAGTCCAGCAAAATTAGAAAAAAAATTTTGTTTTTAATTATCTCACTGTTAAGAATTAAGCCATATAAATCTCCAACATCAAAACAACACGGCTTTATTACATCTGTGTTTCCTTGTGGCACATTGGAAATAATAGTAACTATAATCACAAGGGATAACTGCATTCTTTGGATGATATTAAAAATACCTGTGAGTCACAGATATTACATCCAAGCAGAGATTCACCATACCCAGCAGTGGAAGAAAGCCACCTGCTATTTTTCTTTAAGAAAACTCAACAGAGAAGAGCTTCTGATAAGACAAAAAACACATTAAACTCACAGTCCTGAGCAGAAAATTGTGTGCAGCATTAAGAAAATAACCAGGAGCCAAACACTCAACTTCTCAACTCTTCACAATCAATACAGGGGCAAACGAATGCACTTAGTCTTTATACAAAAAGCTTATATACGTATTGATACAAAATTACAAGCAAGAGATGATCGTGAATGAGCTACCAGTTTGAATTATCTTAAGAACTGGCTGTTATTCTGTTTTGGAAGTGAATTTTATGAACTTGGCTCTTTTTCTGTGCAATACAGAAAAACATGAAGGACATAGATGTGGATTTTTCTGCTCAGAAGATGGTCATGCTACCCTTCTGATAGAGACACCTTCTCTATTGATCCACTTAATAAATTTGTGGTAGGGAACTTGGAAACTGTCTGAGAACTGGGAATTCATGGGATGTCTGAAAGCTCTGAGTAACCCTCTCTTATCTCTTATCTATCTCTTATCTCTTATCTCTTATCTATCATTTTCATTTCTGAAAGTTTTCTAACACTGTGGTATGGGACACACAGTACAGTTGACAAACTACTGTGAAGAAAAGGTCTTTCTTCAACATATTTTTAACTGCAGAATATAGGAAACACTCAGAATCTACTTGGTCAGCAATTTATCAGATTTACAACAAAATGTTTTAAAGACCAGGGAATAGTGTAATTTTGATTTGCCTTATAATAATAGTAGGGTTAAGACAAGCCTCTGAAAGGCAGCTCAACAATATCTTCTGAGCTGTTCCCTGATTTATAATGCTGGCAAGCTGAAATGGACAATAGTGTTGTGGGGACCTTAGTGCAGATATTAAAAATAAAATAAAATCCTTCAAATGTTAGGTACACTGAATAAAGGAAAAAATATTATACTAAAATACAAATTCACTGGAACCCATTGATTTTGAAAAATGACTGATAAATTGTGGGCTTGGTTTTGCCTCAGAGAGAATGTGGGGGAAAAAAATACCAGAAATCAGCTTTGACAATAGAACTATATTACATAAGAGAGGAGGCAGTAAAGGTGTATACCATACCTGCAGGGAAGATTATTGGTCAAACATTGTTCAAGACCTCATTTGACAGCATGATGGAAAAGAGAAAATACCTCCAATTGCAGCTACAATATAGAATATATTTCACTCCTTTCCATTTCCTAGGTTCCACAGAATTTTCTCCTCATTTTGATATCTAAGGCAACACCAGATACATCAGCTAAGATGTAGTTCAAAAAAAAAAACTGAAAAAGGAAACAAATTTTATAAATAAAAAAAAAAAAAAAAAAAAAGAGTATTATAAGTACTGGGGAAAAGTTTTGTGAATTCAGGATAGCTTTTCAAACATTCAGACCACCCCTAAAATAGCAGCTATAGTTCACAGGGGCCAGAGCTACACAAATTCCAGCTCTCCCTATGTGGTAAGTCTAATACTTTCTTTTCTTATGCTTTAAGGACTTCAAATAGGGTTTGTGCATTTGACTCCTTTTATCTCTTTCATAGAGTTCTCTCTGCTTTTAAATCCCTAAGTATCTCTGTCCTCCCCCTGCCATTCCTTAACAGATCCAGGACAGCACAAATAATGCCTCTTGGCTTTGAACACATCATGGCAAATTTCACTGACACAGGAAAGATGTATGAGCAGTTATCTGGGATAGTTTTACACCAATCCATCTATTGTACACTATGTTCACAATCTTGGGCTGGAATGAATTTCAGGCAAAGTGTGTCCCTCGCAGACCACTTAAAACCAGAATAGGTTCTGTCCGAAGGCCCAGTCCTATCTGATGCTAAGCACCTTACAGCATCAGGACCTTGCTGAGAAATATTTCTCTTAAATTTCTCAAGGGTTGCATAGGGCTTAGTCTCTTGACAATGAAAAGATGACAGGAAGATGGCAATGGTTTAGATGTCTAAAATCCTACACAATTCTAGGAAGAAATGACCCCATATGCATAAAGTGATATCAAGTCAATATGCAGAAAAGAAGGAAATATTTAAAAGGAAGGGAAAAAAAAACCCAACCTTCTTGAATTATGACCCAACACATATCTCTCTTGCTTCCGTTATCAGGATCTACATGCAGGTTTTTCTTGGAATGCAGGACATAAAGGGACTCACCTGAATAAAGATGAACAATTTCAACCTCCATCTGCAGGACTGGGGCTTTTGTAAGATATACAAGACTGAGGCTTGTATTTCTTCTGCATAGTGCCTGCCATTCTTTTGAGCATGGTATAAAACAAGAACTAATTATTACAATACTAGCATGGAAATCTAGTCATCTACATTTTCTAGGTATTCTGTTTAATCAGTGTAATAAAACATAAACTATTTGGTGTTTCAACAGTACTATTCTTGCATACTTTGCCATAAATTTTAGCCTTTTCTGCAAAAAACAATGGTGGCAGAAAAACATGGACTGCTCTGCTATTGTATTATAATTCCAAATGCAGGAATTCTGTATTTCTGCTAAGACATATTTGCATAATTTAAAAGGTTGAAATGTAAAAATTGTGGAATGTCTGCAGTTTATACTGTGAAATATTTGAAAAGTAAAGCAGATTGTTACAAATATTTTTGTAACAATGTATTTTTAAATATGCAATTCATTAGTGAAGGAAACACAGCTCATGTAATGAGGGATTGCTATAAGTAGATTTAATATATTCTAGCATTTAAATAGTATTGTTGATCATAAAAGATTAAATGCCCTTTGGTTTCAATCTTCTTATTAAAAGCAGCCTATTTATATTTCTCGAATGTGGTAAGTTTGAACCAAAATGTAAAAGCTTAACAAACTCTGTGTATACACTCACATAGGTGTGTGATGAAGGGATGTGACATTTTTCCCAAAGCTTCAATTTCAACTTACTCATTTGTTATCATTGTTCATTAACTATGTGGTTGACCTAAGATGAGCCTGAAGGATTACAGAATATTTGTCTAACTATTTAACAGAAGCTTATAAAATAATAGTATTTGTTAAACACCTCAGGTTTCCCTCCTGCTGCCACTGTAATCTGAAAACATAAAAGGACTATATGGGACGAACACAAACACAGTGATGTTCAGCTGGGTTCAGTGGTGTCAGTTCAGCTTGGTTTGAATAGGTAACCCAGTCCCCAGTGTAACATTAAAGGGAGTTTCTGAGAAACCACTGTCAACTGTCTGATTTCATGCTGATTTGTTTCTGGATGGGAGCTGCTGTTTTTCATTGGGTGGTTGAGTAGCTGGGATAATCAAATTCATGTCACCTGCAAGCAAGGGTGGAATGAAAAGCATGACTAAATGGGGAGGAAAGCCAGGATAGTGTTTCGCCGTCACCTATGTCCTTAAAATACTGCTTACGCTTGCCATTACATTTACTGTCTGTGTAGATTCTCATGGGAACACTGACAACTTAAGGCTCACAAAAGCAAAGCCAGCAAAACTAAGCAGACAGCAGACCCTGATGTACTATTTTATCATCACCAGTTTAGAGTACACTTCAGCAAGAGGGGACTGTGTGTCGTCCTTCTGCATGCTCAGCAGCCCAAACCCCAGTGATTTTTGGTATGTAGCCCAAAATCTCCTGTTTGGACAGGAGCAGGGGTGCAGCCCTGATTCTGGCTATAAAGTGTTATTTACTAGTAATTCCTAATGTCTCTGCACTATCAGCTCCTGTCATACTTCAAAGAGAGATGAAACACAATTTTTCTATTTGATTAAAAAAAAAAAAAGTTGCGTATCTTAAAAGAAAACTCCAAGAATTCTACACTTGAAGCATGTTTAATAGGAACATACCATATGGGAATTTTCTATGTTGATTCTGTCAGGATCTAGCGGATATGCTTCAGGTAACATGCTTCCCTGCTCAGGCTTTTCTGCTTGTAATTTCCCTGTTTTTGTACTGCCATGCTGTGAGGTGCTGGTGTACCAGCCTGCAACACTAAGGAGGAAATTCAGAGCCAGTCCCCAAGTTTTCTGCTATAGCACAGCTGGTCTTTTGTTCCAGATTTCAACCAGACTGGAAGCCCATGTATGCCAACCTTGCTCCTTCAGGAGCACAACTGGACACATCACTGAACTTACTGGTAGGGTGTTCCAGGTAGAAAGACCTTTATGAGAGTGTGTCAAAAGTTGAGAGCAAATTCCAACTTAAAATTACTATATACATTTAAATAAACACTCTTACAGATCTAATCTGTGTTCTGACTGAACTGAATTTACCTAACCTGGATGACATAAGAGGACAGAGCAGGACATGTGTTTGGCCAGAAACTGACTTTTAGACCTTCTTGAATGTAATTCTTTGGTAGTTGAGTGTTCTTTGCTAGTTAAAGAGGTACTTCCTTTCTAAGTCCTTTTATGAGTTTCTAGAAAAAAAAAATACTCCTTTAGGCTGATACTTTTGTAGCTTTTGGAAAGTTTGGTAAAAATCCATATGGTTGGTTTTGAGCATGCTTTAAAGAATTGTTTCAGATGTTAAACTTGTGCTAGGGTAACTGAAAACAGTTCAAACTTGGCATGTAGTCTCCAGTGAGAAATGTGGGCTTGGATAAGTTGGAAAAAGAATTGGTTCAGAAAGAAAGGAGTTATAAACAAGTGGAAATAGTATGCTTCAGTTATCCAGATGTATGCCAGGCAAGCATAGACGTCTGGATATCCATATGCTGAAATACATGCATCTGTATTTATTTAAATGTGTGATGTAATGTTCATGTGCAAACATCTCAGTAAATGGTAGGCATGTTAATTTCTCCCATCTCACAAAATAAATATAGACAATACATGAGATATACATATATGTACCATTTTGATGTGTCTGGCTGACCAGCAGAATGACCCAGAGCTTTTGGACACCAATGAAAAGACTTTTCTTGAATGTAATGGAATATTGATCAGAGTCCAATGCCCTACAATCCTGTTCATTTATTAAAAACCAGGAAGGGTAAATACACATGTAAAATGTTAAAAACCTCATCAATCCTTAAAAGTTTCCATTACACTATCTCAGATAATACTGAGTGCCAACTGTGATGAATTAATGTTTCCACAGCCAGCAAAAGCTGTTCAAAACGCAAAATGTAATATATGATTTTCTTGATTCAGAATTTCAAAACACAACCTTTTAAACAGAGGTTCAATCATCAAATCCACAGGAGAAGTAGCTCTGGGTTTTCTTGCTGAAAATCCAAATTACTTGGGTGCCAAATTTTCATATGCCTAAAGCTGGTGTCACTCCATTGACTTCAGTGGAACTATGCTGATTTACACCAGCTGGCCCATGAATATTTTCAGTTGATCTAGAATATTTTGTATATTATATGGATCTTCTTATGGATTACATGGCAAAACATTTGTTCTCAGCTTCCATAATGTCAGACTCCGTGAATTATTTTAATTTGGGACCATTCCTGTGGTTCTATTATCGCACAACTGAATAAATTTGCACTTGTAACATGATTTCACTGAACATCCTTCTATCTAGGCACTCACAGACATCCTAACAGAAGAATTAACTATCACACCATCCATCCATAGGAAGTCATATATTGGCATGAAAGGGTGAAGCTGCAGCTGCTGTGGGAAACATAGCACTCAATGTCAAACTGTTGATCATGTAAAAATTGCCACCATAATGCTATGGTATGTTCAGTTCCTTGCCCGCAGTTATGTTAGTGTGATTTTAAAGTTAATTGTGCATGTTATTATTCATCAGGGAGTTTATGCTGGACACTTTACTTAGCACTTTGACACAAAGGTAAATAGATCCCACAGATACTGAGTAGTGGGATAATGAGATTTTATTAAATCTGTGATCTTCGCCTCTTGTAATGGCACTCACTGCAGGTCCCATTTGCCATGCAGTATTTTTTTTGTTTGCAATAGCTCTGTCTCATAAGTACAACACACAAGCTTTGGGTTTATTATGGGTTTAGTGAATAGACTCATGACTTTCATTGCTAATCCCCTGGGACATGGTAGGCAGGTGTGCAGCCACCTCCACAACACCTCTTTGGGGTAGGATGGACTCTGTGCAACCAGGCTTGGCATGGAGTGGCTGGATATGCAGTCAGGGAAATAGCTTTTCAGCAGCCCAGGAAAAAGTGGTTCACCTTTCCATCTACCAAATCCCATTTAGGGTGCAAGTAAATACAACATATTTACATTATATTTCAAGAGAATGTATAAAGGATTAATTCCTGACTAATACAAATTTGAATTAATGCAGAATCATTGCAGAACTCATAGAATCATAGAATGGTTTGAGTTGAAAGGGAACTTAAAGATCATCTAATTACAATCTCACTACCATGGGCAAGGACACCTCCTACTAGACAGGGTGCTCAAAGCCCCATCCAACCTGGTCTTGAATATGTCCAGTGACAGAGTATCCACAACTTCCCTGAGCAACATGTTCCAGAGTCAGAGTGAAGAACTTCTTCCTATTTTCTAACCTAAATCTACCTTCTTCCAGTTTTAAGGTATTACCCCCCACCATCCTATCACCATAAGCCCTTGTAAAAAAGTCCCTCCCCAGCTTTCTTGAAGGCACCCTTCAGTTACTGGTAGGCTGTAATAAGGTCTTCCCAGAGCCCTCTCTTCTCCAGGCTGAATTACCCCAATTCTCTCATCCTGTATGTTCCAGCCCTCTGATCATCTTTGTGGTCCTCCTCTGGACTCTCTCCAACAGGTCTATGTCCTTGTGTTGGGGGGATCCAGAGCTGGACCCACTACTCCAGATGAGGTCTCATGAGAGCAGAGTAGAGGAGAATCACCTTCCTTGACCAGCAGGTCAAACTTCTTTTGATGAAATCCAGAATACTGTTGGCTTTCTGGGCTGCACTCACATTGTTGGCTGATGCTGAACTTTTAGTCAACCAACACCCTTGAGTTATTCTCCTCAGGACTGCTCTGAATCCATACTCTGCTGAGACTGTTTTTGTGCTTGGGATCACCAGGTGCAGGTTCTTGTACTTGGCCTCTACAACAGTTTGCTTGAAACCATCCTACCACTTCATTGTTTTTTTTCTGTGATTACATATAGCCCACACCATTCTGGTCCATAGCATGTTTAGCTTGTGTTAGTAATTTATTAATCCTAAACAAACTATTTGTCAGTTAAATGCTAAAATAAAGCACAATCAAAGGAAATGTAACAAACTTACACAAGACAGAGACTATTGGTCTGCCTCTCAGAATGCATGCAAACATCTGATAAAATCATCCTGAATCCAAATTCAAGTAGTTATGGCCTGAGATTGAGGTATATGGTCTGATAAAGTGGCAGAGGCTGAGAACAGTTACCAGCACCTGCCCAGATGTTGTCTATCTTTGCTTTTATAAGCCCTACTTTCATTTACAGTTTTCTAGAAGAGAAAGTTCAAAGCAGCTACAACTATTTAATATGTGTGGACTTTCCTTTATATGCCAGAGAAATTAATATTAAAGAAATTTCCTCAGTCATCCTAGTCTGCAAGTACCATTTAATAATCCAGCCAGACTATCAACCCTGTTCCTTTAATACCTGCAAGCTTCATGGTATTAAGTACACCTAATGCCCCATGAGGCAAGAATTAATATTGCATGGGGAAAACTGAGGCACTGGGAGGTTGAAAGAGGCAGCTAAAGCTAAACAAGCATTATCTGTGCCTTGCTGTAAGGACAAGTGCCCAGGTCACTCTGGTTTCCAGGGACTGCTTTCATCAGCTGGCTGGACTTTCCTCTCCTAGACTGCAATATCTGCTGGAGCACAAACAACATGGAGGACAGGCTATCTGCTCACCCTTCTGTTGATGCATTAAAATAAAGACAAATCTTGCAAGGGTTAAAGGTTTCACAGCCTTTAACAACTCAACATTAAACAGTCCAGCAGTTCCAGCAAGGGTTAAGACAAGCCTGTGACACCAGGAGACACAACGGGACTCTCTCTCTGTGCTACATATGTAGATGGGTATTAAGGACATGCATCTCTCTTCATCTAAAATCATGAATTTTTATGAAGTAAGCCCTGCTTTCCCATAATTCAGTAGGGTGCACTTTGCAGACCCTAAAGTGCTGTCACTACAGAAGGTTTCATTGCTTGCACCTGCTAAAACATTTGAGGTATTTGAGAGGCAGTGAAACACATTTGCTTTTCATTTTATCTGACTTTGAAAATCTTTGAAGTGTTTAATAGTAGTCCAGAAAAGATTTCTGCCTCTTAATCATTTACTTGTAGGGCACATTCTCCACTGGTAGCCTGTCAGGCAGAAAACGAGTTTAGCCCAGTTTTATTAAGTGCCACATGCCGAGTCAGTGTTCATTAAAGGTGTTTTAAGGTTTGAATTATGTAATTTATGAGAAAAAGAAATACAAAATTCCATTGTTTTATTAATATGCAGCACAGGATATACTGCTAATAACATACTTTTTAAACAGAAGTTTTATTAAAAAAAATGCTTTTATAAGGGGCTATAGATAGGCATTTAAAAATCTCTTTTTCCCTGTTCAATAAAATTCAAACATTTAAATTCAATCAACATAGATTTGGAAAAAGGAACTATTCTTAGACTCTCCTTTTGGTCATTTTTGTTCATACACTTTGTAGACAAAGGGGGAAATAGAAAATCATTGTAGTCTTTTTGGGGTTTTTTGCTTTTAATTGAAGTGACAGTATATGGTATTAAAAGTGAGGCAGTGCTAAAGCCTGAAGTCAGATGTTAATTCACCCTTTAAACAAAATAAAACAAACAAAAAGAGAAACAAATACTAAAGGAAAAATAAAATTAAAACTCCACTACTTTCCAGAATTATTTTAAATTGCACCTCATGGATTCACAGCTAACTGGATATTTTTAATTAGATGAAGGATTAACTACATCTTTTGGTAGCCCACTAAACCATTTTTTATGGCCAACATTATTTTAATATTGTAAATAGATTTTCTTAAGCATATGCAAAAAAACACAACTTATCAAACACAAGAAGGAGCACATTTTTCTTCCCAACCTATCTGGCTCAAGTTACCTGGGTCCAACCCTGGAGACCCAAGGTGGGCCTGATCCTGCAGCTGGCTCAGGCAGAGAAACTCCTTGTCTCCTGAGATGGAATCACATCCATCAAGGACTCTCCTTACCCTGTGTCTGTGGCAAAATTCCCCCCAGCATCCCATAGTTTTGTTTCAAAAAGAGATTGTGTGAGGCCTGAGGAACCAAGACCAGTTGAGTTTAATATGAACTTTTATTGCCATGGGAAAGTCTTAGTTATCCAAACTTAAACCAAACTGGAATTCATTAACCCCTTCGAGGCAGGGCAGGCTGCAGTTCCTGCACTGGTGGATTTGTTTTGTTTTCTTCTCTTTCATTTATTTCATTAGTTTGTTATTTACTGATGGTCTGACAAGTCCTGGGAACAGAGAAATGGTGATGCTTTGGGGTGGCCATGCCATGACTATAAGGCTGAGTTGCTGGATAGTTCAAGTTGTGCAAAATGGAAAGAGCTGATGCCTGCAATTAGTGCTACCAGAATGCTTAAGAGAAAAATAAACATTGAAGATGTGCTGCAAGTCTCTGATTTTGGCATCCCACGTGACTAATCCTGCTCATGTTTTCATAATGTGATTGTGTGGAGTCTTACCATGGTTTATATAGAGGAACTATTAGTATCAGAACTTTGAGATTTGGCTGTTTCTAGCCAGTGAACTCTACATGTACCTCCTATACAACTGATATAAAAGAGTGATGCTCTATACAAGGGACACTGAGAGTCATTAACTGCAAAAGACTGCAATATCTGAAGCTGCTGACATGGAATAACTGGTCATAAGAAATCATATAGAGAATACAGATGTGGTAGCAAAATATCTTGATTGGGGATAGCATTTATACTTGAGCATGACCATTTATTATAAAATTTACATTAAAAAGGGAGGAAAACTCAATAATGTATTAAGAATGTATTCATTTAATGCAGAGTAACATTTAAAAAAAAATTATCTGGAAGATTGAAAAATGAATTGTTAAAAACCCTTGCCCTGCAGAAAATGCACTTTTGAAAATCTATCTGCTCTGAAACATTATTTTTACAGTGAGTCCTCACTTTATGGCAGAGATATACTTATAAAAGTTGCAATTGTTTGTGTGGAAAGTGAAAGAAAAAAAAAAATGGCAGATGCTTCACCCTGCAGCATCCCAGACATTTTTAAGATGGCTCTGCTAAGGAGTCCCTGGCACAAGTACTCTCACTGACTGCAATCAGCATGCATCTGAGGACCACAGTTTGCAGCACTTGGGAAATTTTGGAGCCAGTGCATCAGCTTTTCCTCCATTTCTTAATTACAGCTGTCAGAGATGGCCTCTAATCACTAAGGCAGGTTTCTTTAGAGAGGGCAAATGTTGTGACATGGCAGTTGTACTGCCATCATGGACTGCAACCCACCAGGGATATTGAAGTTGGAGGAAGTAGGATGGAGTCTGCTGCTTCTTCTGAGACTATTAGAGCAGTCTACATGCTGTGGCCGTGTCCACACCTGCTTGGAAAGGATTGCCTTATGCACAGGCATAAGGAGCAGGTTTATCTGCTGGGCACCTCATCTCATCCCCAGAAGATGGGGGAATGTCTTAGCTCTCTGAAGAGGTAGAGAGAGGGTGTTTTTCATTCAAGTGAAGGAACTCCTTCAGTTTTATTGCAGAATTATGCTAGTAATACATCCAGATTACTGAAGCTCACAGTAAGGAAGTCAATTTATAATGACTTTGCCATTGTCCTGTTGCTAATGTGCCATATTTGATTCTCCTCAGCTGGCTTTGAAAGGTCTCTTTGAGGAAGGAGGAGATAGCACCCTTGCTTATGAAAAAGGCAAATTATACCCAGGGGCAACATCGCTGCACAACAGGAAAAGACCAGCCTCCTCCCAGGAGACATGGCCCCAAATTAAATGCAAGTAATTTCCTGACTAACCTGTGATTTCTATCTGGTTGTGGCTTCTGGCATACAGCTAAGTCTCCGGTTCTGCTGTTCTGTTCAGCAGGTCTCACATGTGCTTTCACTTTCATTTCCAAACTTTAATACAGAACAGCCCATCCACAACCTGATGCTGAGGCAGCCATGGATGCTGCCTCTGGGTTGTGAGGCCATGGGCAGGAGGAAGGACTGCTTGCTTGGGGGGTAACCCACAAGACAGGCCCCTAGTCACAGTGGAATGTGCTGGCAGAGGAGGTGGAAGTGCAGAGAAGAGCAAGGCACTCTTGTAAATGGTTCTTCTACCTCTCATATACCACTCAGCAGAGTATTTGGTCTGGTTTCTCCCCTCTCACTAGCTGAAAAGTGATGAAGCTACCATAGACATTGGACTGGAGGAACCTATGCCAGTAACTTCTCTACAGTGAGAAGATCTCCATTGAGCAAACCATGGGTATTAAGTCAAAGTGAGATTTTTATAGCACCAGCAAAGGATTCAGTTCTGGATTGGAAGGGTGAATGCCCTTTAACTGTCCCATGGCTGGCCAGACATCAGTTAGAGAAGAAATGCCTTGGAAAGGGGATGAGTGGTAGCAGACTCCATGGAATATGTGACACCAGGAGAGAGCCTTCAAGTATAACATAAACTGCACTCAGCATTTGTGTGTTTACTTCTAGGAGAACACTTCCTGGAAGGAAGGAGCAGGAGACACAATAGCCTGCAAGCTCCACTGGGCAAGTGGTGACAGGTTTACTTTACTGGAAATATTCTACCATGATTTATCTCAAATACCTGTCTTCCTCTTGTACTTTTATAGCATTTGGACATAATTTCTGTGGACACTGTAGCACTTTTGTATTGGTTCGATAAATTGTATGGCATATGGGCCACTGAATTAATGTATGTAGATTTAGGGTGAATCAAATCACTGACCCTCTTTTAAGTAATCAGTATGATGGTTGAAAAGCCCATGGGAATAAATGCAGCGACATGACAAAATCTTCTGTAGAAACTATCTAAAGTTTAAACTAATATGTGTGTATGTGGCAAAACAAGACAGCACCTCTCTTACTGCTCTTTGATATCAGCAAATATGGTAAGTTATCATACATAGAATTATTTTTTCTTAATAAATTAAGACCTTAAGGAACAATACTCTCAAAAAGCATTAGAGTAGATCTAATGTTTTACTCAGGTCAAGCTGGGGAAAGAAGCAACGTCAGTCTTTTAATGTTTTAAAGCCCAGGGTAAGCCAATTTTTTATGCTGGTGTTACAGTTTCATTTGAGAGTACTGTTTTGCTACTGTTGATTTTTTTTAACCTAGTTAAAACCCATTTGTCTTCAGTCACATTAGCAAAAACCTTCCTTTCACTGGTAATGGTAGAATTTTTACTGGTGTGAGTAAATTCATACTGGTCACCATAAAAAGAAAAGGATAAAGGGACTGTACCATTTTTATTATGCTGATATAATCAAAATAATAAAACCTGTGTGTGCAAATGATAAGGGATATTAGTGCCATGTTGTTGAGAAATTGGCACAGGAACAGCAGTGAATGAAATACATCTGGGAATAAGAACCTAATTCATATAGTAAATAATAGGTTGCGCAAATTTAATCAGTTGGAGAAGTATTACATGCGTAAGTAGATGCTTTGGGGGGGGGCAAGTTACATTTGATGCACAGGATTTAACTGGTCAGTCTGCTCTGGATTTTGTTTTGAAAATGTCTGTCTGTTTCAAGTCAAAGTGGTTTTCAGGTTGAAGGATTAATTTAAATTTTTGAAATAACTGTTTTATATCGAAAAGCACTGATTCCGAATTGGATTTTGATTTACTGTCATTCAAAGTACAGGACGTTTCATTCAGAACATCTCTATCTGAGGTCCAAATGAACCCAAAGTCCAAGAAGAAACAGAGTTAATATTGCCAATTGTATCTTCATTTCTGATTAAAACCATGTGAGAAATGGTCAATTTAGGCAAGTTTTTTTCATGTGATTAAAAATACACACCAACCAGTAAAGAAGTTCAGAAATATTTTAATGTTACTAGACAGTGTATTTTGTTTGCAAGAAAACCAGACAATAAATCAGGTTTTCATAGGAAGCTTTTGCAAAGAAAAATTTCCCATTAGTTTCCATGGGGAATATGCCTCAGGTTTTTCAGTGATTGCTAATGCTTTGTTACAAAAAGTTTTAGTATGTTACAAGACATGTAGGTTGATATATATATAAAACTTACAATAGAAAATAATTTTTCTTAGTATTTTGTTATTTTGTTTTGGTTTTCGACTTAAACTTTGTCTTAGGTGAACTTTTTGAGGCATAAAATATCCCTGTTTACAGTAGGAATACTGGATGTTTCATTTTTCCTGAGTATTGCTTCTGAGGAAATGCCGTAGTACTGTATTTACAAGATCTCCTGAACTGTCAGTTTCCTTGAAACACAGTGTATTTAATACAAAGCCATTAAGCCTTGTAAAACTGTCAAAAATGTAAATGACACTTGTAATAAAACCTTGTCGTGTGACCGACTCTAGCTAATCAGGGTTGATGATATCACTGCAGCTGATCATGGCTGGTGCTATGTACATTTCGACAGCTTTATGACCCGCATGGATTTGTGTTATTAAAATTGTACAGTTTTGTAAGGAATTTGGGATTTAATAAAGCAGCAGAGAAACTACAAAAGGGACAATATCTCCCACTAAAGTAAGCCAAGCTTTAAAAAAATAATATAAACAGATATAGTGCCTGAGCTTGCGCGTGTGTGTGCGCGTGTATGCATGTGAATAGGGAAACCAGGAGAGGTTCTCCTTTGCTAGGTCGTGCGGGGTACAGGCTGCTCATATAACCCACTTTTATGTATTTATAGCTCGGCAAATACCTTGCATCTGCGAGACCATAAAACAACTTACAATGTATCCAATTGCTTCAAGGTGGCGAATTGTGCTTAAACTTAATGACTTGTACAGATTATAGGAGAAAGAGCATTACCTGTTTAATGTCTTTTTTAATAAGTAATTCCCAAACAAGACTAGTAAATGGGAGGCTGGGGTTTTGGTTTGGTTTGGTTTAGTTTGGTGTGGTTTTTTTTTTTTTTGCACTCCTGAGATTCAAAATGAGTGGGACTTCGCCCTTGTGAGAACAAGGTAAAGCTCCATTTTATTTATTTTTCAATACTTGAAACTGCTCCCCAGAGCACAAACATGTCAGGAAAGGAGAGACAAGGATACATATTCTCCCAATAATCTATAAATTCAACCTAATGGGGCAGATATCAGAAAAATGTGTTGGATTGAAGGCACATCAATCACCCCTGGTTTCCTGGCATGAGCTGGCACTGTGTGCCTTATATTTCAGCCAAATTATTCCATTTGTTTCTGAAGATATTTTAATCCCTCGTGACCTCAAACTTCCCGTGAACCAGGGCCTGAACAAAAGGCCGCCCACTGTCTTTGCAGTAAATCTGTTGTCTCCCTTCTAGGCCCGCAACCTGGGATCATAGATCACCCCTGCACCGCATCTTGCTTCAATTTACTCAATTAACTCGAGTAAAGCACTTGTAAGTTTGCAGATGTTGCTTTATTATCAAGGCCTAAAATGTACACGAGGGTTCAGGAGACCCGAGGTTATGGGAAGGTTGTGTGGAGGGGGAGGGAGGGAGGGAGGGAGGGAGGGAGGCGCAAGGCACAGGCCTCCCAGCCGTTTCCTCAGGGTGAGCAGGACCCAGACCCCGTGCCCCAGCCCGCTTCTTGGAGCCCTAAGAGGCATCTTGCAGTGTGGATTAGGGACTACCCGATGTTATCTAGCAGAAAGATAGGATGGGAGAAGCAGGTATTCCACCTTGAGATAACGTTGTGATTAACAGATGTTTAATTGAGCCATTCATCAACCAAAGAACCTGACTAAAAGTCAGAGAGGCTAAGTAAATTATTTCCAACCTTGCAGGTGTTGGACTGGCAGCTCTATTACTCTTCTGGAAATGGGCTTTAGAAGATTTTTATATGAAAAGATAATTTATTTCTATGGGGTATTATATTGTGCCTTTATTTATGTAATATGCTTTCAGGTGTAGGTCCAGTCCTCCTTTATCTTGTGCACTGGAATGAATTGGGGAGGGACAGGAGGAAAACCAGTCACCCTCTCACTGCATCATCCAGATAAAATCTTGTGTCATGTTATTTAATAACTTCCCAACAGCCCATAGCTATCAGGCAGAGGACAAATATGTGATAAAATCTTACAAAAATAGCTGGGTTAGTCAATACACACAAACCCCACCAAAGGCATGGATGGCGTGGAGGTAGGTGGCCTTGGGCACTACAGGTCCTTCTGCTGCCACAGGATCAGGAGCCACTCGATATTTCACCATCTGATAGTGTGAGGTTATGAACTACATTCAAACTTTGTGAAACTTGTAATTTTATTTTGGTTCATGTGGTTTCCCATCCTTTTAAGTTTCCACTTTGAATCTTAAGTGCAAATGAGCCCCAAGTCTCAATCGAAAAAAATATGGGAAGTACAAAACGTTTCAGGTGAAACATTAAAACATTAAAAAGGGTAGGTTTTCAATGAGTTTTCAGAAGAATTATAATTAATAAGACCTGCTGATTTGTAAATTTTGTTAACAAATATTGGGGCCAATATTTAGCAGGGATGAAATGCCAGAGGTCCCTTTACTTTATTGAAACTCCATTTGATTACATTTGGCTAACAATTTGGCTGAGAAACTGGACCTCAGCTCATCATGAAATCAGTTACCAAGTGAGTTGTGTCATTGTTGATTTCAGAGTTTCATCCAGGTACAATTATAAACTGCATTCTTCATGGAAGCTCAACTTTGCCTGCAAAGTCATTCACTCATTTTCCTCTTCACCACCTAACTAACTTAGGGTGTTTTTGTGATAGTTACAAAAATAACTACCTGTAATTTTTGTGGACTATTTTCTCCCAGCTACAGCTTTTTCCTGTTGGTCTTTGGGGCTGCTGTGATGCCCCTTTCTGCAGTGAACAGGGGGTATGAGGAAACTCCTGGACAGCCACTCCATCTTTTTTTCATTAAACTCCATGTAACAGTGGCAATCTAAAAATAAACCTTTTCCCTTGTAGAAATTTCCCTCACAGGACATGGCTAAAATTACTGGCGGATTTCTTGCAAATTTTTCATAATATTTTAAGCTTATATTACACCTAAACTGAAAAGCACTAGGGTTTTTTTTATTTGTTTGGTTGGTTGGTTTTTTTCTTGTGCAGCAAAAAGCTCACAGTGAAAAAATAACAGGAGTAGCACCAATGCCACTGGCTATCAGGCTTTACATTGCCTACAGTCTTGCCCCATGATCACAAGGCAGCTGACAGAATATTTCTTGCTAATGCTTTTGTGATCTTCATGCCACTAACAAGTATCTGAGATAAGACCAGATCTCTGGAACAGCAAGAAGAGAAAAAAAACCCAAACCTGTGTTCCTGGATATCTTTCATCCTTTTGTGGTGTTCAGCCTGTGCACAGTATACTGATAGTTTTACAGCTTCTTAGCTTTTCATGCATCTTTATCAATCTCTGTTGGGCTTAACGTGTTTTAGCATATTTCTACCATTTCTTCTGGTGACAGTAATTGAGCAGACTGGAATGAGTTAAGTGAGGTCCAATTGTGTCAGTTTCGCCTGCATCATCTACACTGAAGCTTGGATTTGAGAGCAAGCCAAATTTTTTTGTCCTCAGTTTTCAGTATCTGTAATATTTTAAATGGAGAAGCCAAACAAAATCTCAGGGGAAGTCACATGGCTCACAAATGTGGATGCAAATGAGTTCATATAATTTTTGTGTAATATTTTGTGTGTGAAAGTCTCTCAAACTCCTCTTGGCTTTTAACTTTCATAAGAGAGTCTTTAATTAGTCTTTGAATACGCCATTACATTTCTTTTTCTTTACTCAAAGCATTTTTTAAAATAGTGGTCTGTTTTGTTTCTTTATATAATGGAAGTTAATAAAATATGTGCCAGAAGCCAAAAATATGATGAGCTATAAGGCATACTCCAGACTGTAAGGAAAAAGAAGAAAGAGCTGGACTGTAATTCCATAGCCTATCAGTATTTCTCCTTAGAATAGATATTACTTTTGGTCTGTTTTCCCCAAAGTGTCTGCCCTGAATCTAAAAAATTCTACCCCTTTCTAAATCTGTAGCTCACCAATTTGTGCTCATAAGTCTTAAAGTCTGTCCCTGGGCCAAAACCTGGCTATCATTTAAGTCCAAAGTCTAATTCTGAACTAGAGATTCCCTGTGTCTATTTCACATCAGCAATCTGATCAGGATCAGATATGTTAGATTAAGACAGCTCAGGAAGGAATCTCAGCAACACTTATCTACATAATTATTCAGTTTTATTGCTGCAGTAGGAAGGAGTAGATCTGTATGGATGGATGGAAGCACCAGTATGCTCTTTCTGCACCTCTGAGTGGACACTGGGACCCAGGCTCATTCTCCCTCACTTTAGACCCTTAAGCACCTGTGTATAGAAACTGGTAGCTTTTTTCCTTTAGACAATGCATTAAGACATAAATCCTACTTGAGCTGCCTCCCTGTCTTGACTGCATGGAGGGAGCTTGGTGATGGTTTATGAACATTGTCTTAAGAAATGCATTTGTCCATCCATCAACATATTGGACTGAGTATCTCAGAAACAGTTGGAACTTGACTTTGAAGCAGTTCTGCATGTCTCTGCTTCCATACATTTAGCATAACTAGCTCACCTGAACTACACTGGTTGTTTTGTCTGAGACTCAGCTGTCTGGAGGTGGCTAGCAGACTCTCAGGAGAACAAGATACTCACAGAAGTTATATAATATAGGTGTACTTGTGACAAATACCTCATCTTCCTCTCCCTGCCAAATTCAGATAAATATGTTCACAAATAATGAGGCCAAATTTTCTGCTTTTGGTAGGGCCATAACCATTATCAAGTGACAGGAGTGAACAATGTATTTTTACAAAAATGTGCAAGTGTCACTGACAGGTCTTCATATGCAAAAAGTTATACAAGTCTCCTCATCAGCTGACATAAATGGAACCTGCTGCTCTCTTATCTGTACTCCTACCTTTTAATAGAAATAATGTCTTCTGACAAGAGTCTATGATGCAGTGAATACAACTTATGCAGGATGAAATAGGGGTTGCTGAGCTCATCTAACACTTTGCTGTTGCTGAAATGGGGAATTCTCACTCCTTCCCTTTCCTTCTTCGCTCTTCTGTCTTCCATTGTGTTCCCAGCTTGTTGAGTCTCCCCATCACTGCACTGTTTTTCCAGTCCTTTTCTGGCCTCACACAACCTGGCAACCCATCAGAAAGGCCAGCAAGTCTGGAGCAGCACAAGGTAAGTGGAGGAGCTCAGAGCAGACAAGGTAGAAATGAGACTTACCTGTTCAGTGACAGTGAACTGAGACATTGGCTACTTCACTGGCAGACCTACATAACCCACTGCTAACTGAGGTGACTTTGGTGTTTGCTGACCATAGTGCTCCATGTGAATTAGATGTCGGGGCTGTCACCTAGCAGCTGGCATGTCAGAAGTTATCTTTGCTCATCTCCTTGCTATCAATAGATTAGCTGTCAGCTATTGATCAGCTGCTATCAAAACCTATTAGCTAAAACCTTATTTGGATGTAACTATTCCTGCTCCAGCCATTGTGAAGTTGGAGCTGTTTTAGACATTACAGTCAGGAGATATCCATTGACTTCAAAGTGAGACAGGTCAGCTCTCAGCCTGTAAAACACAGAAGCATCATCTTGAGCATGACAAGATTAGTGAGAAAGCAATATTCAGTACTGATACAGTTACTGTTGAAAAAAACAACATCTAAAAGGTATGTGGCCTTATTTCAGATTTCTATCATTACTTCTATCATGATCTTCATGGCTCAGGAATACTGGGTGGAAAGAGTTCATGGATATATCTTGCCATCACTTCTTTCTTTCAAAACCCCAGTTTGGAAACCATTCTGAAACCACCTCCTGCACATGATAAGGTACATCTTGTTATCCTGTTGTTTCTCTGGAACTTTGCACTTGGGACTGTGCAGCAAAAAAACATCTTTTATTACCCTTTATTTGCCAATTATTTTACAGAACTATGTTGCATTTATTTCAACAGCCGGTGTGGATGATGCATTGCCAGGCCTTTTATAGAAGAATAGGTGAAGTGTGATGGTGTGAGCTTGTGAGTTGAAATGTCTGTGTGCTTATTCCAGCTGTGTCTACTGAGCATTCCCAATTCTCTCTCCCTAAAACCTACTAAGGCAGGTCCTCTCTAGCACTAGCACTGCTGCTGGGGCCTGGGAACATTTTCAGCTGATTAGACCATTCAGCATTGTTGCACTCTGGTTCTCACCAGCATGTCTTCTTCACTTTGTCCCATATGTTTGGGCTAACCTTCCTTTCCCCTTGCAAATCATTCTTCTGTGAACTACTGGCATCTCTACCCACATATTTTCATATGCACCTCAGTAGGAAATGTATGAAATCAACGTACCTTAAAGAGCATCCCAAACAGGTCAAACTTTATATTCCTAATGAAAAGTCTTAACAGACTCAGCTGCAGCTCAGCCTCTCACTTTCTTCCTTCTAAATACAATTTTCTTTGGTATCTTAGAAAACAGTTCCAGGAAATTCCATCTGGTCTTCTTGTGAATCATAAGCCTATTGTGTCTCTTCTCTGAATACTGCCTTGGCTTTGCACAAATTTACAGAGAAAATGATCAGAATAAAAACTTGCATTGACTTCACTGGAAAAAGTTGTGGGTTTTTTTTTCAGTTTGTTGTCAGGATGAAAATTCAAATGAAAATATTTTGACAAAATAAAAAAAAAACCCACAAACTTTGTGGATTGAAGTGGTAATGAAAATAAAAATTTTGTTTCAAGAGACCTGAAAGTTTGATTCCAACTTGTATATTTTAACTAGATTATTTTATTTTTAAAATAAAATTTCAGAAGTTTATAATCTAGAGGTGGTTTTAACCTGGGGAATGGGAGTGTTCTTTCTCAGACTTAGAAAACGCATACCATTTCAATCTTCTGTTGGGGAAAATAACAGAAAGTCATGAAAATTTTTGGTATTCAATAATTTTTATTTTTCTTACGAAAATTAAAAAACAGTTTTGTGCAAAATAATAAAAGAAAGTAAAAGTCATCCAGCACTTCCAGGAAACTGAAGTGTTCTTGAATATTACATGATTTTGAAATAAGTTAATACCTTTTCCTGTATTTGAAATATAAATAGCACAATGCCCATCAGAGATGTGGACTAGGACTGTCCCAAATATTTTGGGAGCCTGGGTTTTTTCGTTGCCATTGAAAATAATGAGATCCTGACAGTTACACTGAAAGCTGTTTGTTGGCAGTGGTTGGGTTGGGGTTTTTTTTTGTTTTTTTTTTTATAAGTAAATTTGAATAATATGCAGTAAATTGAATGACAGATACAATTTTGAAGGCTAAAAACCTAAAACCTTTAAGCAGTGATTTAAAAGCTAATTATTATGGATATAGCCATTCAACATTCATTTCTTAATATTGTTCCCTCAAGAAATAGTGATTTAGTCAACCAATTATTTTATCTCTTTTAGGGATACTTTCTTAATTGCAAAACAATCTAAAAATATAATCAGCATGCTAAATACATGTGGTACCTTGTTTAGAATGCCATGTTGGAGGAAGAACGCAATTAAACTGTCAAAATGTAATTGTTTCTCATATTTAATTTTAAAAGGCTGATTCACATTTGCTTTTCATGTTTAGTAGTTAAAAAACAAAGCAAGCCACTAGTAGAGCTACTAGTTTTTACTAAAGACAACCTAAGCTTGGAGCACTGACGAAAGCTGCCTCTCTCATGAGATATTACTCATGAAGGTAGGCAAACATGAACATTTTTTCACTCATATAGCTGCAGTTCAGAATGCAGAGTTTCAGTACATAAGACTTTCAGGTGCAGCTCTAAGATGGGGTGATGTGTAAACTGTAAATGCTCCATCTGCTCCAGTGCCTGTGGAGCCACATCTTCTTAGAGATGGTTTCCACTCATTGCTGTTTGTTCCTTGCTACTGGAGGAATTTTGAAGGAAAGGAATCTTGAGCTGGAATCTATCACATTCAACTTTCTTCCCCATCACTCCTGAAGGAAGTGAGATATAGAGACCTGTAGTAACTTCATCCTTTTGTACCTGCATCCAAACCCACCTGCTCGGTGACAGCTAGTCCAGATTTGACTTTTTAACCATTTCACAAAGGGTGTCAATGTAAACAGTAGAGCAGTTCAGTCCTGGGACTGTTGTTTCACAAGATACAAGCTGTCAGTGTAGTGGAAGGAAATGCTAGACCCATTTAGGCAGGTGCATTGTCTTCAAAAGCAGCTCTGAGCAGAGAATTCTACTTGTGCAGATGCATGCAGATATTTTCACCATAAAGTCAAAATAAGCAGCTGTTGCTTCCAGGTCAGAATAAGTAGGATTTTTTGTCCATTTTCTTTTAAATGTTATGTTCGTTCAGCAATCTTGTGCATCTTTTTTACTAGCAAACAACATCTTCAAAGTTGTATGACATCCAGTTAAGCAAAATCTTTGAGTGAAATGAATCCAAGTCTTCTGGGCCCATGTCATGTTGTCAAGAGCTTTTCAATCCCACTTATCTCCTGAGCAAAGATAGAAGCCTGTTGAATCAGTAGCACTAGGATTTAACTTCAGATCTTAGATGGGGTGGAAATCCTATAAGCACCACACTGAAATTCATTTTGTGGTAATAAACACAGTATCACACATTATTCCAACCAACTCACTCAAACACTTTACACTTGGATATTGCTGCCTTAAGTGGTACAGGTGAACAGGCATGAAATACACATGCAAATGCAAGACAAAAAAGAGTTATAGCTGTACACACATATACAGAAGACCATGTCTGCTTTGCCTTGGATATGTTAACTAACAGCTTATTTGGGGAATTGTAATGTCATTAAAATGTTCCCATTTAAACTGTTTTGGTGAAAATATAGATTATGGGGATATTTTTTTTGGCATTGTTTCTTGTGTATTTTTTTTATCCTCTATTTATTATTGCTACACAAATTGAGTGGATGTACTTTTATTTTAGATTATGTGTTTTGTCAATTCTCTAGCTAGAAAAATAAATAGCACTAGTAGATTGTTATCCCATCTATGGTGAAGTCTTTAGAGAGGGCTGAGATATCAGCAGGTGGGTTTCCCACCTATTTGTTGCCAGCAGAGCAGATCTGCAATTTTATTCCTAGGTACAAAAACAAATCTAGCAGGAAGATGGTTAAAGGTCTGCCTGCCTCAATTCCCTAGCATCTCCCCTTCTCTTCATGGTACTCTCCTTATTTCCTAACATGCTCCAGCTGAAAGCGAGATGCTACAGGAAGGCAACTTCGTTAGTGCAAACTGAAGTTCTAACAAGGCTCTGGTGAGCAAAGGCAAGGAGATTTACAGCTGGCCCCAAGCTGAACAGATATGGATTTACACAAAACTGAAGGTGACACTTCCCTTACTATAGAAGGAAATATCTGTTGAATATTTCCTACTGTAGATTTCCCCAAAATCCCAGCCCAAGTAAGACACTGAATGGAGAAAAAAGCCTGCCCATGCAGTAGGTGAAAATGATGCTTTATAACAAAAAGGCCTGGAGGACTTTAGGGTCACAGGCCCTGCCAAGAAATATAGTGATGGGCCCATAACATGCCTCACAGTAGTTTGCATGAGAGACCTGATTCTTGGGTAGCACTGGGGGAACATGCAAGAAAAGTGACACCAAGACCATAATGTCAAATTTAAAATTTGGCTTAAAGTGTGTGAAAATAACTTTTATCACATTTTTTGTTCCTAACCAATGAAGAGCCCTATAACCATAGCCAGAAGTGTGGGATGAGGTTGCATTTTAACAGCTCAATCCTGCAAATCCTCAGTTCCTGCCCCAACTCTCAGTGGCTCCACCAAGGCTCAGGCAGATGTGGAAGCAGATGAAAAACTCCCCCACCATCCATACTCTCAGCAGCCATCCTCACGTGACAAGAGAGGTTTGCGTGTGCCAGGCCAGGCTTTGACTTGACTCTGGGAATTTCATACCAGATTTCTATCCCATAAGAACAGGCATTAGGGTTGCCAGTTTGAAATATGACAAAACCCAGCCGCCTCAAATGGTTGCTACCCACGCTCGGCTTTGTCCGCACATGTGCGGTGCTCGGGATAACAACTGCCAAGTCTATAGTAAAAGAGGCCAGGCAGGAAGCCAGCCACATGGCAACTCTAAATGATATTAATAAGACTTTATAAAAAGTTAAAAGCACAATGTAGCTTTTCAAAGTGTTTTTTAGAGATCTCTACATATGCATAGGTGTTTCATGTCTATGAGATAGAGACTTGGGGTAAATTTAATGCAGTATACTTTTCTGTCTAAGAATTTTTTTATTTTTTTCCCCCCCTTAAAACTGTTGATATAAACTGGGACTCATTAAAAACACCTTGTGCTTTGTTTTTAGAAATCTTGAATTTATGTCGTTCCCTGGATCATTAGAAAGTGATGTGGCATCAGCAACTGCTCCAAAGCAGCCCTATCTTGCAAGGAACAGAATATTCTTGCTGCAGTCGAAGGCAGTAAAAGGGTGCTTAGCACCTTTCAGGAGATGCTGAGCGTCTCTCCCAGGCCTAAGTCCAGAGACAGCATTCCCAAAGGACAGATACAAGGATATTAAAAAAGACTTTGATCAAAGAAATATTGCTTCTTTCCTCCTTTCACTAAGCAGATGTGCAACGTGTCTTGGGAAAGAAATAGAAAAATTCCTGAGTGATTTATTTGATGAACCTAGTTTTAACCCAGGTTATTGCATGCCTGATACGGTGATGCTGGTTATTAGTTTCCAGTTGAAAATGACCAGATAGAGGACATATTCACTTCATCAATATAATACATTTATTGGTTGTCAAGAGAGTCACATCACACAGATATGTAAATCTGTCACTTTGTCTTAAAAGTGTATTTCTCTATTACAATGTTGCTTGATGTATGTTTTAAGGCAGTAAGGCCTTTTAAATATTAAAAAAAAACAAGACAAGGGGGAAGATTTGTCTATTCAATCACAGGATTTAAGACATTAAAAGCAGATGCATCATTTATAAAAGTAGGATTTTATCAGATGCCATTGTAAATGAAAGAATCATATCTACCATATGTAGATATGTGAATTAAAGAAACCCTCTTTCCTGGGAAAATTAAGTAACTCTTTTGATAGCATTAAGATGGATCGGTCTGTGAAGCTGGTTACTAGCTGACCACAAATCTCGATGTGCTGTGTCAAAACTCAAGTAAAATAGAGTCTTTGTTTACATTATTTAAAACAGAAATGTTTTTCTTTCTGTTTATATGTCCACTGAAGTATCCTAGCTTTGAAAAAAAGACATTCAAATGGGCATTAAAGGAACTCAAAGAGATGTAGTTGTAATTAAATTCTGTATTTTACCATTAAAAGCTGCAACAATTACCAATAGCAATAAATCTTGTAAAATAACAAGAAACTCACTAATCCATATTTCTCTCTTCAACATGTGAGAAACTGGTGTCTTTGAAATGTGGTGACATTCTGTATTGCTAAGCAAAAAATAACACCTAGCATTGTGACATACTGGTCTACAAGAGTGGCCATGATATTTTTAGGTGGATGGTTGGACTTGATGATCTCGGAAGTCTTTTCCAGCCTTGATGATTCTGTGAGTCTGGGTTTGCTAATAACTCTCCCTGCTCTCTGTAGAAACAGGTGCTTAAGCACCCTGATATACTGAACCAGAGCCTCATTTCTTCCTGTTGATCGTATTTTTTTTGTGATGGGACAGAGCAATATGGCACAGGACTCACTTATGTCACCCTGAAGCCTGTCGATGGTTACAGTGAGATTTGTATCAGGCTCTTAGGGAGTAGCTTAAGACAACAGTTTTGCTGTAAGCTAGAAATAATGTTAATCGAGAACAAGTATTATTTATTTTGATTGTGCAATAGCGAATTATTGTGTGTGCACATTGGCTATCTTAGTACAAATGCAAAGGAACTGCCAGACTAAATATGACACCTCTGTCTACCAAGGAGAAGAAAATCTCACTGTCTTTGAACATGTACTGCATTCTGGGCCGAATTCAGCATATCCTCCATATGTAAAACTGCCACTGAATTTAAAAACCATGCAGTGCTTCTGGAACCAATGTTATATTGCCCTGGTTAAAACACATGGTGAATTGCCAGCTATGTATCCTTGCTGAAAAGGATGTTAGTACAGAGGAGAACATGATAATTAATTCATATGCAACCAATTTAAAATAAGGAGAGGTAAGAGTGATAGGGGGAATTACAAAGCATAGAATCATAGAATGCATAGAATGTTAGAGGAAGAGACCTCTAGAGACCATCGAGTCCAACCCCCTCACCAAAGCAGCATGTCAGAAAGGATGCAGTAAACCACGTAATTAAGATACAGATTTAACTTCATTTGTTGAAGGACTTACACAGAACTGTAAGGTAGCTGTAACACTTCTAAGGTGTTTTAAATTAAAATGTCCAGTGTACTTAGCTGGTTGCCAGGGCTTCCTATCACAACTTTGAGCAGAATGGCAACATCAGGAAAGAGAAGATGCAGTCATAAAAATGATTTGCCAATTGAGTTACAGAAGGAGAATTTGCTCTATAGGAGCAAATTAT
>JAOEGS010012687.1:82052-102289 GCA_025447755.1 Corythornis vintsioides | reverse complement strand
GGTCATTGATGAAAATATTGAATAATACTGGACCCAGCACTGACCCTTGGGGGACTCCACTAGTCACAGGCCTCCAGGATTAAAAAAGCCCATAAGCACTAATTACAGTTTGTATCAGCTCTGAAAGTCCTGGTTCTGTGGATTTTTACCCCCCAGAAACAAAGTCTTAACATGTATTTTTTCCCTTAGCTATTAATAGCACTAAGACATATAGTGATGAGGCTAAAAGGAAATAGATTTTAAACAGTTGTTCTTTGCTTCCTCTCGAAGTGCCAAAAAAGTTTTAGAGTTTATAAACCATGGACTATACTTTATTTCCAGCTACATCAGTATAAATTTAATACTCTGCATAAACCAGAATTTGATCCTTATTTTTTAAACTTCCAAAAATGTTTCTTAATAACAAAATAAATAAATACACTTTTTCAAATCCCATGGGGAGCTTTACCTGACAATGTAATGGACTAAACAGCTTCAAGGATTTGATAACAATTCACTACAGGAATATTTTAGCTAGTTAGTTGTATTTGCTTTTTCTTCCCAGGCCTAACCTATTTCTTTTATTAAAAATGATAAAGACTTGATCCTGCTTCCATTTAAAGCATCACTGTACCAGGTCTGATTTTTTTTTTTTTAATGATTTTTTTGTTATCCTGGTCTGTTTCTCAGATGGAAACAGAGAGTATTTGCTTCTATTCACACCATACACTAAACTATGAATATTATTTCAGTTATGATTTCCTATGTGTCTGTACTAAGGAAAGAGTGGAAATAAAGGACAAAACCAATAAAGAATCAAAACCAAAAGCATATGTACGGGCGAGTAATACACAAAACAAAACAGGGGCTGTTAAACAGATGACTCCACTGAAATGTAAAGTATTCCACAGGTTTTGGCAACTTTGAAATGCTACACTTTCTACATTTCATCTATTAATCATTTGAAGGGACTTTTTTGTTAGCCAAAAGACAAAGTATTCCCTAACTGCATTACTGATTGTGTGTATATAACTCCAGACATAACTAGGTCAACAAATATGACACAAAAAAACCAACTAAGTGTCAATGAATTAAAAATAGCCAGCAACCAATAAGCATCAGAAAAAAATGACAGATTCTTAAGCAAATGGCAATAAACTAGACTATAAAAATCAGGAAATAGCCTGGCTGAGTGTCTAGAAAATCTTAGGAATTTAAAAAGGACAATTTTGATGCTTTCAGACAAAAATTAATTGTTTCACCATTGAATTGAGTCAAATAATGGAAAGTTAAAAAGAGAAAAAAAAGTCCACAATAGGCAAATCCCTGTAGCTCAAAAGCAGACAAAACTTCCAGCACCAAATAAAACACTGTTCCCACTTAGGCTCCACATTATCACCTTCCTTTGGGAGGGTTCAATAACTGACATAACCAGTTATTCCAATTAAAAAAAGAAAAAGGAAAAAGAATCTGCATATTAAATAATACAGTTGAGAGTAAACATAAAAGTCAGTAAAAGAACAGTAAAAATACCTTTGCTCATAGCAATATGCTATTCATTTAGTTGCCTGGAGAGTATCACTCATGAGTCCTTTAAGTACTGTCACAACAAATCATTGGAAACTGATGAATACACAATCCAGGATCCCAAACAACAAACTATTACAAACTATCTATGTGTGAAAAGACTGCTGGAAATTCCTCTAAGCCTCTGTAAATAGCTTTGAGTGAGGCTGGTTGAGGGCCAGATGCCCACCAGAGGCAAATCCTGATTTTTAACTTCACTATAGCTGTGTATTTTATACCCAGTAAAGGTTATTTCCTTCTGATAATGTGAGACTTTGGCTTTTCTCATTCCCATCAGGAGACTAAGACAGTAATGCCCCTTGGTCCAAGAAACATATATGCAAAGGTAATAACACTGTGAATATGATGCAAAGTTTTAAAAACTGGATAAAATTTAGTAGTTGTTCCTAGATAGCTCTTATGGAAGCAGAGCATCAAAATGAAAAGGTAATCTAAATTGGCCTGGGCAATATGATCTCACCACAAAGTTTACATTTAAACTTTATGTTCCTCTATAGAGGGTTATATTTTATGCAGAGTATCTCCAAGAGCACCACAATAGCAGCAGAAGAGCCAATGCAGTTATACATGTATTGCAAACACATGGCATTTGCTTGGCTTTCTCCAGCTGGAGATACATCCTGAGGTGTAAGGGGGAGTAGAAAATATTTGAAATCTTAAAAGGGTACATTTTGACATTTATTTAGGTTTTTCAGAATGTGCTCCATTTTTCCTGTGACACAGCAAACTACCTCACCTTTAAACTGGCTGTTTCAAGTTATTTCAGTTACATGTAATCATTAATTAAACCGAGTGGAAGGGATATTCAGATTAAGAACAAACAAACAACACTGATTTTCAAGTATTCTGTTATCTTAACCATTTTTTGGAATGTTGAAGCTTAGTGAATTGAGGGGCCAGGACCATGGCAGTCAAAATAAATTTGCTAAAATTGCTCCAGAGAAATGGAAGGAAGGGTGTCTGTGTGCCAGGGATAGGTCTGACCCTGTGAGACAGAGATTCATGCTTCTGATCATCAGAAATAGTTGGGGACAGTGGACAGACAAATGTAAGGGATGGCTTTCAAGGTGAAGGCATGTAGCTGAGCAGTGATAACCTTACTCTTACAGTGGGGCTCAGTGTAATGAACTGAGCAGAACTACTCTTGAGTAATTTAAGCAAAACATGTCCCTGTAGAAGCACTTTCCATCAACAGAAATAAAATTTTCACATTCAGGGATTTTAGGGCAGAGTGACTCAACACAATATGCTAAAAAAATTTTGAAGACAACATTTTTTTGTCCTCTGATTTGTAAAACATTTCCTTCTTAGAATTGGTATTGTCCCCCCACCCAACAGATCATAATAGACCACAGCTTTCCAGAGAGCTAGAAAGAGCCTGGGTTTCTTTGTATAGTGGAAATTGTAAGGTGTAGAATGAAAGCTTTTTTCTTTTTTCTTTTTTCTTTTTTTTTTTAACTGTCTTTTAACTAAAACCAAGAAGTATAAATGTGGGGGTATTTTTAGGGAAATCCCAGGATTCTGGAAATATTGTGAGCATTTGAACTTACAGCAGAGCAGAGTATATCGGACTGAGGGTCTTCATAATTTCCTCTGCTTCTCCTGGCTTTTTTTTTTCCTTCTCATCTGAAGCAAACTGATTATCACAGCCCGGTCAGTGAGCCTAATGCTTTACACTGTGTGAGAGACTAAACTCAATAGACACTCTGCTTAGTTAACTGTGAACATCACATCTTTCTTTCCAGGAATAACGGTTCCAAATGTCAATAGCTGTTTGAGCCATGTTTGATAGGTAGAGTAATGTCTGAGATGGTGCTTCTTAGACCCTAGCTATAAATGAGGATTACTAACAATTTTTTATGCGTTTTGTTATAAACTATGACCAACTGTGAAGTGACACTGACATGTACCAGCAAAAACCCGACAAAAATCAAATACTTCTCTATGCCAATTGTGCACAAAGAGTTGGATCTAAGCATTATTATAGCAGAGCCTTTCATGTTGCTATAGCCATGGTTGTGTTTGTATTTCCATAATAAAACCTATTTTCAGGGGGTTTATAACTCGGCTGTAAGAAATTTACTCTGTGCTCCAACTTGGAATAACAAAGTATCAGCTGGAGAGCTCCAGCCCTCCAGCTTTTAACATTCCCTCTCTGCTGCAGGAAGAAAGGGTTTGTTTTCTTGCTTGTAGGTGTTCTATGAAATTCATTCTGCAGAGCCAACATGGGCATGTGTAGAGGATCTGACCCCAGATATGGTGGTCTATAGTTCCAAATAGCTATTTGTCTGCAGAAGTCCTGGTGAAGAGTAACTGCGGGAACTGCACACGGAGCTGGGTACAAGGAGATGTACGTGTGAGGCATTCTCTAGAAATCAACACCAAACTCATGTTTTAGAATTGATTCCTTCACAGGCTAGGTGAGAAATCACTTCTAGTAACACAGAAATGCACATTTTGCCAGACTCTGAAATAAAAAAGTGGGAAAAATCAAGCAGGAAAAAACTGAAAGAGCAATCTGGTTTCGCAGAAAGCTGACAGTGGGGGGAGCAGCCTGGTTTCTCACAGAACAGTTTCTAACTGTAGGTACAGTTCTGCTGCAACTTGCTCTCCAAGCATGGGGACCACAGGGAAATACAGCTGCTGTGCAAGTGTGTGGTGGGAGAGGGAGAAGGGAATTTTTTAGCCTCTTTTCAGACAGCTGGAGCGTGAGAAGTTGGAAAATGGATGCATTAAAGTGGAGCCTGTGCTTAGTGAAAGCCACTGCAGAGGTTGGTATAGCAGGTAATGGGCTCCAAGGGACCCTCTGCTTAGCAGCTGTGCTGTGTTTCCCACTGGAGCTCTTCCAAGACGCATGGCTTTTTTCTTGGGGGACTGTAGGTAAGACTAGGAGTCAGGAAGTCATAAAATCTCATTATGACTATTTACTGTTAGTAAACATTTATGCAATGGTTATGTCTGGAGATGCCAGCCAGGTACTGGCTGTTTCTCCATCATTCTTTATCCTCAGCTCAGCTCCTTAATGACTGAACATCAGGAATATGCAATTTTGGGATGTCTGGACTTCTCTACAATTTCACATGGCCTGGTCCTTTGTAAAGACTGGTTGCTAGAGCTCACCATCAGGAGGATGGGGTCTCGTACTCAGTCTTGCTGGAGGACTTGGCACACTCAAGTCTTTGACGTGTAACAGTGTTCCCCGATACCTATAACATGAACAGACTTCTCCCAGTCACTCATTTCAGGAGTGGGGGGAGGGGCTGGGAGACAAATCTTTACAAGCTGCAAAGTTTCTATATCTACAAGGCACAGACAGAGCCAGAACCATGGGGAACACAGGATGGAAACAATCTGCAGAGCAGATTTGCCTGCAGCTATGCTGCCTTTGAAAGGAGTGATGCCGCTGGCAGCACGGGGAGGGGGACGGGCAGAGATGCAGGGTTATACCTGTGCAGCAGGTACCACCACTGCTTCCCACACCACCCCTCCCTGGCCTCTGCTCTTACCAGTGTGAGATTCACAGCAAAGATGACTGGGGTTAAGGTATTCCTGGCCCACCCCAGACCCAGCAGTTACAAAGGAGCTTTTGGAGGAATGTGGGGCTTTCTTTGTGCCACCAAAATTGGGTAACTGCATCCCTTCATCTGGCAGCAATCAGGTGATTCCTCTGTTCCCACTCCTCAACACATCTGGGTGAGGAAGGGGGTCAAGAGGTGGTGAGGGGTTTAAGGTGCTGAAAATGTTCCTCACAGGAAGAGAAAGCATCCTGCTGCCTCTGGGCTGTCCACCCAAGCCCTGGGATGTTGGAATATGCATAAGGACATGGGTAAAGTGCAGAGTCCAGAAGGATCGTGAGAAATTGATGACCAAGGGGTGGCAGCTGTAAAAGTGATGTCGTTTCTGCCCCTCCTTGCAATTTTTCATGCCACTTTAAATACACTTGAAAACAGCATCACTGTGTCCATCACATTGTCTTGGGGCTGTGCTTTACTCCTTAGTACAAGGAGACAAATCTCTTGCACCCAGGCAAAACAATGCCACCCTCACAGGGAAATTACTAATTCCAGACAAAATATCCTGAAATACTGTCAAATACTGTTTAAAACTATTGTAATTCTCTTTAAATATATTTTCTTTAGTTTATCTTTATTTTTAAGCTACTGATTTATTTGTTGTCTATTTTGCAAATGTAATTTGAAAGTCTCCCACATAAGATAAATTTTCCTAACAAGATGTGATAGGGAATTCATGTCAGGCATAATAGGCTATCAAAGGAAATACTGTATTTGGATCTTTTGTGCTATATGTAGGAAATATACAAAGTAATTATAAATCCTACGGTATCAAAATTGTCCATTTATGAGATGAATGCTGCTAAAAAAAGACTTCTGATATTCCAACTGTTTTAAGAATAGCTTAAACCTGGCTGGGACAAATTCAGCACTGAAACAACTTAGTTTAAACAAGGAATATACATTTATCACCTGTATTTAAGTATTTTCTATATTGTGACTAATACTCAGATAAATTTACGTACAGTGACTATTCCCTAATGTAGCTTAAAAAAGTTAACTGAACATTTAATTTGGTTCCATTGGAAAATCTGGAATTTATGTCAAGATGTGATTGACTGTAAATCCATTTAAAGAGTGAAAAAATAACAGACTTGTTCAACAGGGAGCAAAGTCATCATGGTAGATGCAATGGGCTTGAATCCACCCTAGTTCTATGTCTCTTTTATAGACTTGCTGGTTTTAATTGGTGCATATCACTTTTGACTTTCAGTGAAGATTACTTAAGGTATTAATGATGCTTCCCTAGGAATTCTGAAAGGGAATTTTTACTCCTCATGGACTTTATTTACACTGAGAAATAAATCATATTAGAAAATGACTTAACTAGCAGGGATTACCTCACAGTATGCTAAATGTGGCTTTAGTCTTAATGAATAAGGTTCATTAGCAGTGCTATGAGATATGAAAAATATTTTTAAACATGCCATGTCTGTGTCTGCTGAATCATGTGCAGCATTACATGGATTAAAACATTACTTTCAGATAGGAGATGTTCTCAAGTAGACTTGTCCATCTTCTCTATTAGTCTGGGCCAAATTCTGCTTGAATAACCAGGAAAAAAAAAACAAAAAAGTTTTTTTTCATCTTACTATTCCTATCACCATCTTCTGCTTCTATTCTTTCACTGACCCTGACCTCCATTTATATGTTGGTGGGTGTAATGGAAGAATTGTCATGATGGGCAGACTTTCCTTCCATGTTTTCCTTTCCCTACCAAGCAAACAGCATGGAAGAGGCTGGGTTCCACTTCCTGCCTCTGCTCTTACATGGAACTCTCTCCACAGAAGATAGGTTTCACAGTATGCATAACCTTTGCCAAACCGTCATAGCAACAGCCATAAAATGGCTACATCCGTGTTTAAATGGATTTGCTGGGACTTATGGGATTTTTTTTCTTTTTGTTCCTATGTGAAAATGTACTTCCCAGGAATAAGAAATAAAAACCTGCGAGGAAAGGCAGTGTGAGTTAATACTTAGCAGCTGGAAAAGGGAGAGAGAGAGAACAAATAGCAGCAAGTTCATTCAAAAGCTGTAGCAGCTTCTTTCTGTGAAATGTAAAGGATCTTTCCCAAAAAGGCCTGCTGGGGGAAAAAAAATCTGTTAGAGGACAACTTTTTCCAGAGAGAGTTAATGGAGACCAGACAAAGAGGAAGGCACTTCCTGACCTCAGACACTTTGCTGCAGAATGAAAAGGCAGTACCAGCTGTACAAAGGGAGATAGTATCTGACCAAGCTGAAATAGTCCTGTAATATTTTATTTTTGCAACAGTTCAAGAACAATTCAAGAACTCTGAATGATTAACAATGTAGTTCATATCAGCCTTAAATTACAAATGAAGTGCATGAAACACTAACACAGAAAATGATGTTACTTATGTTTAGTGGTAATGTATACTTTAATATGGTATGATAGCATGTATATCACGAAAAGGATTACAGCCACATCCCACCTGACACACCCAGTCTGCAGTCACATGGAGCGTTTGATCATCCCAGCACGTGTTCTCCTCCTTCCTCCCTAACACCCGTCAGGAGAACACGTTCACCTCAAGGGGCTGAACAAATGCCGAGGGCTCCCTTCAACAGCTCTTGTAGTTGAAGCAGTTACAGCTGGTACCAGTTACAGCTGGTACTTATTAATGCACCTAAAAGATGCCCAAAACGATGAGTCCTCAACACATGCACTGTGAGAGAAGATAACTCTGCCGGAAATAGTTTTAATCCATCATCGATAATATGTTGATTTATTCAGTTTTCCATCTGATCCTAACACTGTGGATTGTGTGTGCATTTCTGAAAAGCTGTGACAGGCAACAGTAACAATAAAAGGTACACCCAAGTTACAAAATTAAAATAAAACCACTAACCTCAGAGTGTGAGAGTCCTGTATGCTCTTCCTTGGAAAGGCCATCCACAGCCTGTTGCAGGTAGAACTCCTTCCATTAAGGACTTCTTGAAGGCATCTGGCTAGAACAGTGTGGACTGGTCCTGGCTCCACATTCCATCTCCCTGTGGTGTGCCCATTGCAGACAGTGGGCTGCACCTCCAGGCAGCACATCCCAAGACAGCCCTGGTTCTGAGAGAGTCCCTTTCCTCACCATTGTGCAGGCAGTCCACAGGCAATTCACAGTTCCCCAGATACCCCCCAAACATCAGTGGTACTCTTGTAGCTGGTGCAAACTGGGCACAAACACCAGGGAGTGCCAGCACAGTTCAGCAACATTTTTCCAACAGTCAGAATGGTATCGGGTCAGGGTTTTTTTCCTACTAATATTTTGAAAGTTTCTGTGTAAATAGATTATCAGGCATCATTAAAATCTGAAGTTCGAACTAGTCTCTGCTGAAAGACATACATTGATTTCTAGCACATGAATATATATGGAATATATATTCTTTTGTATGCATAATTTGACAAGTTTGGGAAAAATATTTTTTTGCTGAGTGTCAGATAAGCCCTTCAGACACTTTTGAAGGAACAGAGGTTATCATTAATCTTCCCATTATCCAGCAAAAAAAAAGGCAGAAAACCACCTTGTTACATACTTGAATTACACACCATGAGCTTCCTCCTTTTGTTTATTAAAATATTAATATAAGGATTTGACAGAATGTGGTAAATTTTCTTTTCCTGAGCTGGGCCCAAAGCACTTGCACAGACTGAATTATATTCCTATAACTTTGCTGTCTTCTATGACAAAGTCTGAAAAGATATGAAACCATGACAGTCAATGCCCATTCAGCTTATGTATTGAAACCTGCGTAGAAGGTACCTAAGCAGGGCTTTGAAACAGCAGAAACTGGCGAGGCAGAACGAAAGGGCAGTGCAAGCACTGGGTTCTGCTAGGTCAGTGAATGAAATAGAGGGAACTTGCATTCACATGTACAGGCAGTACAATAATATGCTTGCTTTTGTGTGTATTCTGAGTGGTGGAAGCCCATACTCCATGATTCACACTTCTACTGACAAGAGAATGGCTCTGGTGTGGAGCTGTTGCTCAGGAGAGGTTTCTGTAAAGCTCTATGGAGTGTTTTGTGTTACCAAGAGTGCAGTTTTTGATGAGCTTTCCCATGAGTGTGCTCTGCTCTCTTCTCCCTTCAACATCCAGAAGTGACCAGGGACGAACCCATCATGAAGGGATGGCTACAACAGGGAAATGATGGTACCAAAGGCAATGTTCTGTACTGTTATTCTCCTCAGAAGTCCTTTACAGAGGTCTGTTAAGGTATGTCTGAGATAAACTTGCACCAGCACTATAAAAGACTGGTTATTTAAGGGCTGATTCTCCATCATCCTGGATCTTGGTGTGAATATTGTTGACAGCAAGATTCCCTTTAAGCTGCTTTATTTGACAACAGATGTACATTTATATAAATAAAAGCCTTAGAACTTTAAATAACTGAACCACTGATTCTGAATATAAGTTTCATAACACACACAAATACTCCCAGATGAGTAAAATAGCTGGAGCAAAGAATTAATCATATAACTAGTTAACCAAGGCCTTATTTACCTTATTTAACTTATTCACCCTCTTTGTACTTTTCATTAAACATACACAATGGAAGATTGAAATGAGAAGTGAAGGAACAAATCTATTCTATCAGCTTTTTTTTCTTAAATATGCCCATTGTATTAACAAAAATGAAGTGAAGTCCCCCACAAAAGCCCAAACAAAACCAATAAACAAATAGCCCTCTCCTCCCTTGGCCATCAACTGACAATTGCTATGGAGTTCACATTATTAATGAGTTTGTGGGATAGGAATAAACACAACTGCAAACATTAACTTCCCGGTGCCGAGGTTCATGGCAAACATGCAGCACAGTATTTAGTGCTAAGAAAGACAAGCCAGAAAAGGAAGTTGTTCCTAAATGCACAGCCAAATATCTGGATGACGAGGGTAATCAAATCTGCTGTTTATCAGAAATAACCCTGGCAGCAAGGGAATAATGTACAGATGGATGTGAGGGAGTGTCAATAAGGCCCTGAATACTGTAGCTGAAATTCTGAGAGCAGATGGTATCAGAAAATGGGTGTTCAGTGGCTCCTCGGGGTCAGCTGCTAGAAATGTAGGGGCAGCTGGGCACCAACATGCCAAGGCCCTACAGCAGTTGGAAAATGGGGGACAGATTTCCCCACAGAACTCATCTGGAGGGTCTCAGTGCTGGTATTCTCCTTAGACCTACCTGCACATGTCTCCATTTGTCTCCTTGATGTCAACAGGAGTTCCCTGCATGTGGGGAAGAGCTGAATATTACTGTCAAGATCTGCCGTGCAGATCTGAGAGAAGAATTTTTGTCCTTAAGTGTTGAAAATGTAATGATCTATTTGATAGTGAGAAAAAAAGACAGAAACAGTATGAAGATTTTTAAAAGAAAACACACACACATACAATCCAAGCAGCCTTTGAAGTCAATGGCTTTGAAATAAAAAGCAGCCACTTTACCAGCCACGTGAAACCTATTTTGTTAACATCCTAGGTGTTGTATTTAAAACTGAGTTAGACAAATTTTGCCATCAGGAGCTTCAATATAACTGGATGCATAGATCATATCTGTGAGTCTCAGGATATTATCAGTTGTTTTAAATGAAACTAATGTATGATAGCACGCCAGGAGATCTCATGAGGCCAAAGGAATGTATTTGGGGGAGTCACTGGGGAGTGACTTTATTCTTTCTAACAGAACAGCTACTGAACCCCTTGGTTTATAGGACAGATATTTGATCTGTTAGCATGAATTAATGTTGGGATTTCCAAAGGGATTTAAGATTGATGAAGGATGAAGCACAACTGTCCTTTGATGGGATTTGATAGCCAAACTGATTTAGTCTTCTTTAAAAGGCTCAGCTTGCACACAGTTTGTTGCTGGTTATTTTGAGTACTGCAGGTAAGGGGCACTAATGATGATGGCCTGAAAGGAAAAAATTACATCCTAGGTAAAAGGCAAGTCTGTAGTAGATTTGCTAATCCCAAAATGGTATAGACATCACCTCATTTTTAGCTAATGTATTGAAATGTGGAGATTAGTCTCCCTATGCGGTAGATAAATTCCATTAAGATTATTAAAAAACCCAACTAAACTGAGGCTCCTTTTATAGTTAATAGAGGGTCAGACTTCATGAGTTCTTCAGTGAAAGCGGATCTGTTCATCTAGGAAGTGGAAAGTCACCATCCTCTGAGATGGCAGAAATCTGTGTCTACAAGTTGAACCCTGCATTTTGCCTCATCCTTATGGGTGGGATTTTTAATTTTTTTTTTTTTTTTTTTTAATATAAGGTTTTGGGAGAATGCTGTGGAAATGAAGGATACTTGCTCAATATATGTCTACTTTGATACTTTTGCTAATTATATCCCTTGTGAGAGAAGTCTGGCTGAGAGCAAGCAAGGGAAATATAAATATTCCACATAACCTTTAAGAGTTTATCATATGGACTATTTGTTAGGAAAAAAAAATGCCCTCATGCACATTTGTATCTTGCATTCACACAAATGGAGAGTTCCTTTCTTAACAACTATTTCTCTTCAATGGAGCTATAACAAAACTGCTGCTGTCAGCTTTGTAGTAACACCTTCACTAGTTGCTACCACGCCTCTTAGGAATTGTTTGCAGGATGGACTTCATACTTCACAGCATTTTAAATCAAGTACATACTAATTCTCTTTTTTTCCCCTCCAAAATTCACATATCTTTTAAATTAATACGAGAAAAATAGAGCCTATCTGTTCTTGCAACATTTAGTTTATACTGAGAATGATAAATGTCATTCCATGGAGATGACTTGCTAGAATACGAATTTTTTTTCTTTGTGTTTTGTTTTTTTTTTAAAACCCAAAGTAAGATTTATGAGTGAACAGATTCACTTCCAAGATGAAACACAGAAACATCTGCAAGATGAGAATTTACTTGCATTATTAGTGCTATTCTTTCTGCACTGATGAGTAGCACAGATAATCCCATTCATTATAGACGTCTGTAACTTTGCTAGCAAACATGTGAACTCCTTAAAGAAGTCAGCATAGATCCAGTATCACAGCAACAACTTTCAGTTAAAAATCAAGTGGAAACTTGAAAACATACTTCATGACACCACTTGGCATAGTTCATAGGGTTTGCTGTCAGGGATTGGTTCAGATCTCACTTACACCACTTAGATATGGGTGTAATTAAAGGCTTCTTTGTGGAAGTAGGCAAGATTTAAACTCGTCAAAGGGAAATAGAATCGCTTGAATTGAGCAGGTTATCACAGTGGGTCTGCTCATATCAGGAAAAAAAGCCACTTCTCAGTAGTGCATGTTTTTCAGTTCTGTGCACCCAGCAGTTCAGTTAACATTTGCTGATTTTTTTTTTTTTCAGAGTGACTCTACTGTCATAAAATGCTGGGGTTTTTTTCAGGGATGTCTTCATTTTCATAAAAGCAGGTCCATGTTCAAAAGGGATGTTTCACTGGTCATTCTGGTTTTGTTTTGATTCAATTAAATTTTTTCAAAGTAATTAAGCCTGGAGCCAGGCTGAAGCCGCTGCTCCTTCTGGTGACACGTGGCAAGGTACCATCTTGTGTTGCTTCCTGGTTGATGAACACAGAGAAAATTGACTTCCAAAGGTAGGTCTATGATCACATGAGAGGTGAACTTTTATAAAGGCTGCAACAACGAACCCAAGGAATATGGCTTTGGACCAGCACCATGCATCATTAACTGATTGTCAGTTATGTTTTCTTTATAGATGTTTTGATGACACAGAACACAGATGTCCTGGTAACACATGAGAAGTGTGAGTTATCCCCTCACCATGTCTAAGGATTTTTAGAACACGTTGTATAAGTACTTGGGGATTTTGTAAATATCAGATCGTTTTTGTAGAGATGGCTATTAAAATTGTGATTTTAAGAAGCACAGGAATTAATATGATTCTTGGAAGTATTGTGCATCTTCAAAAATGAACAGACTTGTGATCTAAAAGTGCAAATGTCACCAAGTGTTGTCTGTAAATGGATACCTACATGGCACTGCTATCATAGCATGTCTTCAGAAATAAATATGTTGCCATTCCTAATAGCAAGATGCCATTTTTGTGCTCTGTAATTATTAGTATTGTAATTATTTCATCTGAATGAAATGTCCTGAGGCTGTTTTAAACCTGCTGTGTATTCTAGAGCTGTGTTCACTGGAGAGAACCTCTCCTCTTCACTTGCCCACTCAGTGCTGAGAGCAGCAGAGCTATGAAATCAAATTAAGGTGATGAGGCTGACAAGACCCTCTGCATGGGTTTGCTTTTCTGTAAAATAACTTGAGATTTTCAAAGAGGTTAAGTGGACTTATGGGCCTGACTCCCACTGAAATTTGGGTATCTGCCTCTCTGTGGCTCTTCTGAAAATCCCAGGCTAATACATTAATAAATATTCTGACTTCAAAAGAGGATATGCAACCATAACCACTCAGGGGTTCGGATGCTGATAATACCGTACTTAGAGGGGACTGCTCATGCTATCCAGTATGATAATACCAGAATTCACAAGAAAGAGCTGTGAGCCTCTAGCACTTACTAGCTGTAATACCGAACAGATTACACAGGAAAATCAGGCAAAAAAAAGTAATATGCTTTCACCTCACAGCAAGAAACGCTGAAGTTCAGGAAGAGGAAATGTATATTAAGAGAGCAGGTTAAAAATCTACATTATCCCAGACTTTCATGAAATCAAAATGATAGGCACGATGCTCAGTTATTATAATGTATTTATTACTGGAATTGCTTTCATATTTAACTGATTTGGCCCATCTTGAGACCTGTTTTAAAATGCACCACCTTGTCCACCTTTCCATTTTCATATGAAAAACAGGAAAGCAAAAACTAATTTACTCAGGGAGACACATCGACTGTTTGCCCGTTTATCTCTTACAGACCACCCCTCAGTCCAATGTTGACAGTACATGATATTCCATTAATCTGCCTAATGAAAATTTAACCAGTGTTATAAACAAATAATTGGCTATTATCCTCTCAAAGATCCCGAATAAATTACTTCTGCTTATTTTTTTTTCCCTCTTCTCTCTCTCTGCCTGCTCTTCCCCTCCCACCCCCCCCATGCAAAAGCTGGCTCTTCCTGACTGATGTCGCAGGAGAAGAAAAAAATATATCTATAGCTGTCACTCTGCTACTGCAGGCGGTGAAACCTGGGCTAGACTTAAGAGGATGCTTAAGGAGTGGCCCTGCACTTGCTCGGCTTTAGCTTTGGTTATTTGAAGAAGAGCTGGGCTGTGTCGCAGGCTGCGTCCCTGCTCCCACCCCATCCCCTGCGCACTCTGTGATTCTGATCCGCCTCCAATTACATTCCCATCTCCTCTAGCTCTCTGAAGTCGCACAAGAGTCACGGTTGCCTTTCCCTTATCACTTGCACCGGCCTCCCTTTTTTCCTCTTGTGCATGCATGTTTAGGGGCAGAGTCGGGTGGGGTTTTTTTTTCCCTTTAGCACCTAAGTGATGCAAATCCTCTCCTCATTTAGAGCAATTAAAGTTGAGAGGGACTCTAACACAATGAACCAGCCAGGGAGTTATTTACTAAGAGCTGCTGAGCTGGCAGTGCTTACCGGTGCTGCCGCCTCAGCCCGAGCCCAGTCAAAGCACTGCAGGATGTGATCCCCGTGCCAGGAGCGGCACAGCTTGGTTCATGATGTGCACAAGGGTGCCAAGTCCTGCACCCATCCTCTGACTTGCTGGGCAGTGCAAAGCATCTGTAGAAGCCATAGGGGATGGGACTATGCTGTTCTCCTGCCTCACCAAGCCTTTCCCCATGACAAGAGGAAAATGTTATTTAAAAGGAGCCAAACATCTGAATCTTTTTTTTGGGTTTTTTTTTGTTTGTTTTGCGGGTTTTTTTTGTTTGTTTGTTTTTGTTTTGTTTTGTTTTTACAGAGAGGAAGATATGGATTATAGGCATTTTTCACACTAGGATGCGAAGAAGTGTTAACCAACTGTACCCTTGAAATTTGCATGGTGTTTCTTCACAAACAAGAAAACAGCTATTTCTAACTGACACACCATTTGTGAAAGCTAAAATGGAGAAGAGCGAGTGGCATATTTCTCAGATATATCCTGAGCTCTTTTAGGATATTGTTCATTGCTAAAACACACCTCAGCATTCACAGACACTTTAATATAGCACTGAACAAATAATTAATTTTATTTTCCACCTGATAGATGTACGGGGGGGGCGGGGGGGGGAAGGTCTAAATAAAAGCTTTCACAATATTTGGCAAACCTAAATAATTAATTTCTATTCTGGGCTTTAAAAAAAAAAAAATAGAAGCAAGACACTAGTTTCCTAAAAGAGCTAAAATATCATTCACAAATCAAGCAAGAAGGAAGAGGAAGAACAACTATCTCTTGTCCTGAAGTAGCTTCTGATACCCTCTGTCCATATGCCCCTCATTGTGGGAACTGATTTGCTGAGTTTAGCAGAACATCTGTACGAGGAGGCCAATTTATGAAGCACCTCAGCTTCTCTCCAGAAGATATTGCTGTCATGGCAAGAAGAGGAGCAACCATCCTGCATGTGAAGAAACTATTATTTATTGGCCTATTTTGGTTTTCAGCCCAGAATAATAAATTTTGGATGTATTTGAGTATATATATCCAGGTCATAAATAGTGAAGATATGTCCATGTTCCAGTGCCCCTGCTGTTGGAGGCAACAGGCTGAATCAAGGCACTGGGGGGGCAGAAAAGGCATTAACCTTTTCAGTCATGCCAGCCTAGTTCCTAAACCAGAGTTGCTGCTCCAGAGCAGCAAACCAGTCTATTTCCAAACACAGAATGAAGAAACAAAACTATAAACTTTATTTCATCATAGAATGATTCGGGTTGGAAGAAACCTTGAAGACCACCTAGTTCCAACCAGTGCCAACCCTCCTGCCATCAGCAGGGACACTAAACCAGGTTGCTCAAAGTGTCATCCAACCTGACCCTGAACACTTTCAGAGATGGGGCATCCACATCTCTGGGCACCCTATTCCAGAGTCTCACCACCCTCACAGTAAAGAACACCTTCCTTACACAATCTCATCAAAATTTACCCTAATTCAGTTTAAAAGCTATCACCCCTTGTCCTGTTACTACATGCTCTTGTACAAAGACCTCTCCAGATTTCTTGTGGGCCCTATTTAGGTACTGCAAAACAACTCCAACTCTCTCAGCCTTTCTTCACAGGGGAGAGGTTTCAGCCCTCTGATAATATTTGTAGCCCTCCTCAGGATCTACTCAAACAGGTTCACGTCTGTTTTGTGCTGAGGTCTCCAGAGCTGAATACAGCACTGCAGGTGGGGTCTCACCAGAGCAGAATAATCTCCCTTCTTTTGATGAAGTCCAGGATATGGTTGGCTTTCTGGGCTGCAAGTACACATTGCTGGGTCGTGCTGAGCTTCTTCTAAACCAACATCTCCAAGTCCTTCTCCTGAGTGCTGCTTTCAATGCACTCCTCACCCAGCCCGTATTTGTGCTTCAGATGTTTGCCTATTGTAAAAATAAATACACCTGAGTATCAGAGTTGCTGTTGATGTAGAAAAAAATATATTCTTTAAGGCTTGAAGATATCCCTGTGGGGAAGGTGGCTATAGGGGTTTTGTTGGTTTGGTATTTTTGAAAATAAGAATCTGAAAAAAAAAGAAGTTTCAAACCATCTATAGGACCAAGGGCATCTCCTGATTGGCGGTGCCTGGGAAAGGTGTGGCTTTCAGCAGTGGGTCCTTGGAGTAATGGGGATTAGCAGGCACTGATGATCAACCAAACCCAAAGGCTTACACCTCAGGCTGTAGGAGCTGCTGGTTTTGTGGGAAGAAAGCAAATCCTGCCCTGTGGAAGGGATAACACTGTCCAGGTGAGGAGGGGTGAGGCTTCACATCCCAGGTGTTTGGGAGTGCAGGTTTTAAGATTTTCTTGTGTTCCAGGAAAACCAATCTTTCCAGGGAGGAAGCCTGACATACTGCTCAGGTCAGCCCATAAGTCCTTATTCCCTCAGAGTGAGAGGAAGTGAAGTCCCAAGAGATGTGAGCTGCAGCCCTCTGTGCAGCCCAGCCTGCTCTACCCTCCTCAAACAGGGATGGAAAGTCAAACGAATGCTCTCAAGCAAAAAGCCACGATCTCCCATTTTGAAAAGGAAAGGGAGAGCAAAACCAGCACTGTATTTATCTGTAAGTACTCAAGAGTAGAAATAAGATTTTCACTATAATGACAAATTAATTCTTTCATAATTTTATTAAAATAAGCATCTTCTATCTTTTAACTAGACCTGACATATGCTTACACTGATACAACACACCCTGTAACCTAATCTGCTAGCAATCTTGAAGCAATTAACTCCTTCTAATCTTTAGCTAACAAAGCCCACCATGCAAAAGGTCCCTGGAGAACAACACTCCAAAGGACGCTGTAAGCTCCCTCTGACTATTCCTCTATTATTTGGTGTGTAGGAGCTCATTGGAGTGCTCAGAGAGCAGGGATTCGTTTGAAACAACAAAGATGAATCATCACAGATCATAAGATCTTCATTAACTCCTTATTTCTCTACTAATTAACACAAAAGAAATGACTTGAATGGTTGACAGGCAGCGAATGACCCACAGCTCAGTGGTTAATAGGATGCAAATGATGCCTAATGAGGGTCTCTAGCTGTAGTCTGGGCATCTGGCCTACTATTTTTGTTGGGGATTCGGAGTGGGTTTGAGATGAAAACAGTTTAACCAATAACAGGCTGCAGCTAAGTTCTTACTAAAGTCTATTAATTTATCAGTAAGAATTATCTTAAACCTCAACAGGTTTGTATCCACATAAATCATGTCAGAAGCAAGAAGTCTTGTCTTCCATGATAAAAAATTAGCAACAACAATTTAATATTTTATGTTTGGTTTTTTTTCTTTTTCTGTGTAGTAGCAATAGTTAATTTACAAATTTCTAATGACCTCTCAATTTACAAGGGAGACAGATCCCTAAATGACTGTAATACTGGCATTTAACTGACTCATTTAACTCTGTGTCTCATTTCTAATAGAAAACAAATTTGGGGTGCTCCATACATTTTTTTCCCCCTATAGTTTATAGTTTGTTTTCAGCTGAGTTTTTATGATTAACAGGCTCTCAGGGAAGAGATGTTCTGCTATCAAAACTTCTACAAGTCCTTCCCTTCCAGAAACTTTTAGAGCAGCTTCAGGTTGAATTAATTCATAGTAATGCCCCACTGCTGTGGGGTACTTTTTGTTTCTCCCATGTATGCATAAAAGCAAGGGCTGGTGTTGAGTGAAGTAGGGTGATTTCTTCTGTATGTACAAGTCCTGCTGAGGCTGCAGGGGTGGGCTAAATTCCTTATTTCTCACAACTCTCCAGCTAGAGGTTATCAACCTTTCGGATGTGATGGTACAGCCTCTCACCTAATTTCTTTTATTACAGACTGCACAAGTCAAGTTGGTTAAATAGGTTTAAACAGGTTAAATAGCAGAGCATTGCTACCAAGCTCACTCTGAGTGTGGGTAGAGAGTGTTCCCACTGTTCTATTTTAGTGCTCCTGATGCTGCCTGGAGGACACTTCTCCTTAGGAAAAGGTGCAAAGAATTATATGAGGACTCAACCAAGGCCTGGGGATAGCCCTTCAGCTGGGATCAATGTGTACCAGTGTCTTGAGGGTTCAGTCACTCATGCTGCCAGCTTCCACCACCTTGTGTGTAACACACCCTCCTGGCCAGCTTCTTTGCCAGCTGCACTACAAAATGAAGCATGCCTCTGGTGCTGATGCAGTGCTAGAAAATGGCAATACCAACAGCTGAGCTCTTGTATCCCTCAAAATTCTTTTATAAGTTTCAGTTTTCTTAGTTTCTTTCTTATTGTGTTAAACCCAAGAGAACAAGCTTGCTATTTAGTTGCTCTTTTTCATTAAAATGTTTAAATACTGCCTTTCATGCTCCAAACCAGCTGCTTAACAGGACCATGAAATGAAATATATCTAAAAGACTTGAAATAAAAAAGTGAAATCTATTTTCATTTTGTAGGTGGATTAATATGGATAAAACAAATAGAGTTCTTTATTTTAAAATATAAATTTTGAATGTGTTAATTTTCTCTCAAAAGACTCTACAAACTATAAAAGGCAGTGGGGTACAGACAGGGTTTCACATAGGCAAATACCTTTTCAAGTGCCCTAAGTCTGTATGTGCTTTCTAACCACATCTGCTGTACTTTATCTGACGGATCTTTCTGCGTTTATATTTTTAAGCAATCACGTCTGTAAGAGATGTAGTAATCAATACACTTCTACTAAATGTACATGGTTACAGTTCTGTGACAAATACAAACATTGAATGTCTTCTGTTTTTAAAAATAATAGGCCCTATTTTGTAATGTGGACAAAAAGAAACCAAACAACCAACAAAGCAAACAGCTGACCAGAAAATACCTTTTCTTTACTGTAAACTCTGAGGAAATCCCAAGCTCTGCATCACCAAAGAGCTGGCTCCACAAACACCTTAAGTTTCCTATCATTGTCAGCGTCCATCCTGGAAGCATCAGGTGAAGGCCGTGCAGCCACCCATCAATCCCACTCCATCTTCCCGTTGGACACCCTTCACCAGAGAGGAGGAGCAGAGAGCACAGGGCACTGCGGTGCCGCGCTCGGATGGCGTGTGGTAGGTGTGCAAAGCTGCTGCAACATCACCTGTGCTGGACATGGGCTACTCATCCCGAGGCACTTCAGGGATTAATGAAATGAAATTGTTTTTGGACTTGCTGCACTCTCTCTTATCTTTTAAATCCATAATGTCCCATGGAAGGCAAAATGTAGTAATTTTAGTCAGCAGCCTCTCATTAATTTTCTACCTTTGGGGGAATGTACATTTATAGAAAGAGGGACTACATGGAGGCTAAGCTCATCACACTGTTTTTCATTTAAAGAGCTCAGCATGGCACAGCAGAGACAGAAAGATGACATGCTTCAAATGCATTCTTTTAGAGTGGATGTATGTCTCCACGGTGCAGATATAGCCCTGACTCTAATAAAACCCCCAGGATCCAATTAATCTCCTCCAGGATGTCCTTAGATCCAAATAAAACATCCTGGG
>JAOEGS010012687.1:35193-81952 GCA_025447755.1 Corythornis vintsioides | reverse complement strand
TATGTGTTTATATACACATATATACAAACCTATGGAGTCATCAGTTTTGAAGATAATCTTTTAGGTTAAGTATTTTCCCACATTAAACTGATAATTATCCCCTCCTTTTCTTCCCCTGTCCCCAGACACCAAACAAGCTGGATTTTTACTTCATGTATTATTTATGAAATTGAATTAATATGCAGATTCACAAAAACTTAAAAACTCATAATTATTCATAAAGGGCTTTAAGGTTATTTAGTACATATTTATGAAACTTTATGTTTGCTAGGAACAGTGTTTGAAAGTGCTATGGAAGGGTGTTGACTGAGGTTAATTACTAGCATGGAGAGTAATCTGAAAATGATCAAACTCTTTGAATGAAAATATTTGTCAGTATTTCTGATCTATATTTAAGTGAAGTAATAGACATCAATAGCCTTGCAAATATATTCGGAAATGGCTCTGCAAGAAAGAAGATTTGCATATCTAATGCAAACAACCAATAAGGAAAAATATCTAGTTAGACACCTTTGATCGCTAGGCAAATGTAATAAATGATAGAGATTTATCCTGTTTGTTGTCCATCTGTGTTGAGTTATGTTGAGTTATGTTCTTATACAAATATGCTCTAGTCTAGAAAATATTAGCAGGAATTTAAGGTAGCCAGATTCCTCCACTCTTCTCTGGACCAAGATTCAGAAATGAGGTGTGAGCTATTCATGATAGCCAAGATTTCTCTAGAAGTTACTAAGAGTAAGTAGAGGCTTGTATGTAAATAATGCATTATATTGGTTTTATATTTACATAAATCTTTCTATCTTATGCATAATTAACCTCCTTTCTAATCCATTGTGCTCAAAGCTTGGAAACCTATAAAATATGTTATGGGTTACCCTTTGTCAAACAAGCAGCAGTGGCAGCAATTTAGGAAGGTGGGAAGCACCCCAAATATTATTACAGCTTTAATTCTACTGTGTTACGAAGATGTTGAATTTTATGACCTTGACTAGTGCAGTGAAACCAGTGGAGGTGTAGTGCATGTGAGTGTGTCTGTAACTCTCACAGGGCTGGGGCCATGTCCTGTGAGGGAGCAAGCATTTCAGAGAGGCTCTGATGGCTACAGAGCATAGGGACACTGGAGTAGGGCACACAGGTGCTTATACACAATGCTGGCATGTATTGTTGATCTCATACATGTGAGATTTACTTAATCCATGCTTTTCTTAGACACAGATCAGTTGATGAGTTTATTACCTGTCTTATTACCTATTACAGGTCTTTAAACCTGTGGAAAATATTAGAAATCTCTAGATGGTGATTAAACAGCAGCAAATGATACCTTAACCATTGGCAGTAATTCTACCTCAGCATGGGAGGCCTCGGGAGATGCTCTAGAGACATGTCAGACACTGGTCACAGTCATCCTTTGCTTTTTGAAGACACAGGGTTCACTTACAGTTCAGGGTGTGAATGATGTCTTGCACTCCCTTAACAATGGGCACAGTCCTCTCTCTCACACCCTCATAGGTAAATGTGCTTATATCACCCATGAGGTGCCAGAGTTATATGAGCAGCTTTATGATAGTTCATACAGGTTGCTATGGGGGGACTGCACATTAGGATTGACAATTGTTTTCACTAATAGAGTAAAAATGTTGTGGAATATATATGTGATAATAATATCAACAATGATACCAGTGATGATGATTATAATGATGAGTGTAGACTGGAGCTTCTATTTGGGGTAGATAGAAACACAGGTTCATTTCATATTCTCTCATGTTGGTCTTAAGCATGTTAGTGCAATGAGCTTTTCTCTCCTAGGAGAGCAATTGGTGAGTACATGTGAGTGACTGCATGCAAACGCTGCTGCCCCCCATTGTTCCCATGAGGTAGGACTGTGTTGGGTCATGTTCTACAACAAATTGGACTTTCTTCCACTTCTTCGTCTAGTATCCATGTGGCTGTGCTGTTAGAGTGAGGCTTTTTCCTTTCACTGCTCTTGTTCTAGCTCTGCAACCATGTATGTTAAGCAGTTTTTTCTCTTTCCTTCTTTGCAGAACCAGATATTTTTCAGAGGAAGATTTGGACTCTTTCTGTGAAGTTAAACCAGCAAGCCTGGTCTTGCTTCATCATCTTCTGCAGACCATTCAAAGGGGGTTCAAGGACTTCCATGTCCAAAGAGCAATGCTCTTGAGTACAAGCACGTAAACATGTGACCTCTGCAACAACCATCATGCTGTGAAAAATTCACCTAGTTTCTCACCAGTGACAAGAGCCAATTATGTTAGGGGTGGCTTGTACCTCTGCTGTGAAAGGGGAATCTCTAAGAGACTCCTCTAGTTCAACAAGGAGAGGAAAACTGCCACTCCCAAAGGGACCAGGTTTGGTGTCCTTGGATTTCTCCATCAGACCTCAAGGACCCCCAGGTCCCTCAGCAGCTCTGCAGCTTTTCACTGCATCTCAGGGGATGTCTCTGTATCTCCTTGCCACTATGGGCTAAAATCAAAAACCACATATAGAATAACCAGCCCAGGGTGTATCAGGCTTTTCCTCTTCTGCCCTGGCCCTGCTCTGAATCTATGGTGCATGGCTATCTGGACAGGGCTAGGAGAGAAGATTATGGCAGAGCCCTCTGCCACACAGAAGGGCAAATCATCAGACAGAAACTGTCTTTCTTACACTGCTCATGGAGGAGCAGTCCTTGCCAAAGATGTTTTGAAATAAATGGAACAATAATATAGCCATAATAGTTGCCCTAAGTGCAATGACTATAGCCTGGATAGATTTGTAATCTCTTTTAATAAATATATTAAATTATTTGAAATAATGTCCTATTTGCCAACAGCTTATTCCATAAATATATATGGAATATAAAATAGGAGAGATTCCCTGACATAATTAAAATTGTACAGCCAAGTAGGAGGCAGGGAATAGTGTTATCTTTTCAGCTGCAAACTATTTTACAGAAATATTTCTCACACACAAACCTTCTATTTACCTTTAGGGATGGTATAATTGCATATTGAAAACAGTGCAGCTCTGAGGCAGTGATAGCTGGTGCTTCCACCTCCTACTCCCTGCTGCAACAAGAGCTCAGTCAAATAAACTACAACTCCCTTCTGACCAGTGCCAAGTGTGCTCCCTCCTCCAGACACCTGCACAGACTGCCCAAATGCTATGCTAAGATCTCATTTACCTTGCAACAAATCTTTGCCTTCACAGAGGGGTAGCTTGGATGTTCACCCTTCTTCATGGCAAGGGGTAAAAAGAGCACAGAAAAAGTGCAGATATTCAGCAGGGTTCAAGGTGCTTGCTCAGAAGGGGATCTGGGGGCTGGTCACTCACATTCACCACCTCCAGAAGGTCCAGTGCTCTTTGTGCAGAGATGTCTGGCACTTGAGTGAAGGACATGAAGGTTACAGTGGTGGGTGTTTACCCTCTGTGCAGTCTGGTTCTTAGACATGATACTATATGTATTGTCTAATGTCTTAAAGACATTACTTCAAAGGATTAAGTCTGCATTACAAAAACTATCAAGAATGTACTAAATTATTGATTAGAACTATTCTTAACTTCTAATGCATTGTGTCTGTATGCTGATTTATATGCAGGATAACACAACAAAGAATGTAATCAATGACGTTTTACTTTTAGTATCTGATACTGGATATTACATCATCCCACCTACAAAAGCCTATTTATAACAAGGACTTTTTATTGTCTTTAGAAAATTCCTTTGGAGAAACTGTCTCTCTGCACCACAGGCTATTATGTGAGACAGCAATTTACCTCTCAAGTTAAAGATTGTCACTAAAAAAGTAACCAGGTGGAAGCAACAGAAGATACCAGACTCATATGCATTTAGAGTCCTTCTGACCCATTTCCTCAGCTGCATTTTAAATATATTTACTGGGGTTGAAAGCAGCAGATGAGTCGTATGTGGGCTACTCCCAGATGACTCCCAGTTATGCCATGGTAGGTAGGCAAATCTTACTTCAAGCAGTGATTCATTGATGGCAAATAAACCCTTCACTAATCTGTATCCCTGTTTTCTACGCTTTCTGCTTAAAAAGGCAGGTGAAGCAGGGTTGTAAATTCTGTGTCACTAACTGAGTTGGTGTTTCTGAGAGCTTGTCTTCTCTACAAACAGGTAATTACTGTAAAACTGCTGCCTACAGTGTGCTGTAAACTCAGTGCACTCTGCACACTGGCTTCCCTGCAAAAGCCATTGCAGAATTAAATATGAGGTTAGAAGGCAGGTAGAGTGACAGAGGCCAGAGGGGATGGGAACACCAGTATGTGTGTAGTGTAAGTGATACGTGGGGAGAGAAGAAGCCAATGCAAATCTTTGCTGAAGAGGTCACTTACTGGGCTTTTCGTAGTCTCCTCTGGGTTAGGGAAAGACTGCAGGTTTTTTCCATAGCCAAGTGCTCTCTGAAGAGGCTGAGTTATGTTTTCAGCTGCTTCTTATAACTGTGCAGTGGATTCAAGGCAATGAGATTCCTTCAGGCTTGTTGACTTCTAAAAAAGGAAAACAAGATGGTGACTTCCTGCCATGTCCTCTTCCCTGGTGGACTTTAAGTGGTCCCACCAGGGACCACTGATCCCCTCTCTTCATCCAAGCACAAATCTTCTAACAACAAAGTGATACCTTCCACATTTCCTTCTCTGCACCAAGCATTATGACAAACAAGCTCTAAATGAAGCAGGCAGTGAGTTAAATTCAAACAAAGCTTAAATATCCTGGAATGACAGTTGTGCCAGCCCCATGTACAAACTGTGTGCATAAAAACAAATGCAAGATATAGTGCAACCATGTATGTAGGCATGTGTAAGCAGATGTACAGTTAGGACACATGCTCCTGCCACACCTGTATACCTACCTACAAAGCATTTATTTACACAGTTGTATGCATAAAATATTATATTCTCCCATTGCCTTCAGTGGGTTTTGGATCTGGTCCATCTTGTCAATGCATTGAGTTGTGTTTCACTCACATAAATCGTATTTATGTAGATACCACATAAGTATATGTCCTATCTTTGGCGGGGGAATGGATGAATTGACTTATCAAAGCAATGTTTATTTTTGCTGATAGCAAAAAGAATTTCTCAGCTGTTATCCTGGATTCTCTTCTCCTCCTTTCTTCTCTCTTCCTTTTTTTTTTTTTTTTTTTTTTTTTGTGTGTGTGTGTGTGTGTATGTGAAGCACATTGTAAATCCATAATCCAAAACATATAACTTTTCAAACCAAATACGATGTCATAATTTGCTAGGAGATGCTACAAAAACTAAGCCATGGGTAGCTAGAGAACTGTGAACAATGATGTTAATTAGAGAATTGCATAAAATAAGTCAAGTACAGATAGGATCATAATCAGAAAATACAGTGTATCCAGGTGGGGGATGAAGGAAAATATTACTTCAGTTTTTGAATATTCTATTCTGACACAGGAACCAACCGAGGCTCTAAAATTAAGCAAAGATGCCAAATATTACAGAGATCCTTCCAATGCAAAGGCTGTGGTCAGTCTTTGAACTCATACATATAACAGACATTGGAGTATTAAAACAACAGTCACTCATATCAACTTGGGAACTCCAGGATAATTTAGTCTGAAGTTATTCACAAACATTATCAATATTTCTGAGTTTACACTCGCACCTTTGACTGTTGACTTAAAGCATCTAGTCTGGTTCATGCTACTGGTAATGTTTACACATTGGAATCTATTATGCATAGAAAAATTAGGGATTATCTTTGACCTGGGTCCCACATATTTTTATGCAAAACTAAATAATAGGGTTATTTATTCATTTAATCAATTCCATATATTTGCCATAAGCAGGTTTGATTTCTTCTGAGGTCACAATCAACATCATACTTCTGGGAGGACATATGGTTTGACTATTAACACAGATATCCTAGTCAGCATTCAAACAATCCTGAGCCCTCATATCTTCTGTCAGGTTAGAAGCACTACATATTAATATAGGTTAACCATTATATGGAAACATCAAAAGGAAAGTCATTATTTGGGCAGTTCAGGTGTGTTTAACTCTTAAATAGGGAGGCATGGGTGTCTATTTTCTGGAAGAAAAAAGAAAACCTACAAAATGTTCTACACCCAAACAGAAAATTAATGTTTTCAGACAATGAAGGTATCTGTCAGTAGAACCTCTTGAGGACAGCTATAGGCTCTCTCTGACCACAATGTGACTGAATAAAAGCTATATAAAAGGTGACTATCACTTTGTGGCCACTTGGAGTGCAGCAATAGAAGGGTGAGGAAGACCACGTTGCTGGTGTTTAGAGCTGACAAAGGTAATCCTCATACTCCATATTATGCGTACAGTACCAGAGCTGCCCAGATACAAGCACTGCCTCAGTTTACATTAAATATCTGTGAATAGCTAAAATTCTGCTTTTCCAGATACTGCCATCTGCCCAAGCTCCATCCTACTACCACATTATTAGATCTGTTTATTTCATATATCTGCTTCAGAGGACATCATCTATAGCTTTAAAAATTAATGATTGTTAATGACCTGCAGTCCAAGAATCAGAAGCTTAGAGAACTTCATGAATATCTGGGATAATGAATTAATTCTCTTTTTCAGAGTCTGTTTGGTATTGCTGGTAAAAGAGAAATGGAAAGGCAAAGAATGTCAAATATATTTATCCACTTAAATCTATTACTAACTGGCTTTAAGGAAAATGAAAGCATATTATTTCCATTTAGAAGAGAAGTAGATTTGGTCTGAAAGTAAGAGATATCCCTTCTAATGAGGGATAGTTGATCAGTAAATCCCAGAAGTTAATGCATTTAAAAATGTGAATATCATACATACTTGGAATAAAAAATTATATTCCTTTCAGGCAAAGTGCAATGAAGGCTAATCAACAGATTTTACTTAACTTGCAAGTCATACCATTTCCAATATTTTAATAAAAGGAGCAGTAATTTTATTATTAGCAAATGCCCGAGTGCTAGGGGGGCAAAAATCATCTGCAAGAATGAGGAGGAAAAGCAACAATTAACACATATCTACCACAAGTAAAGGGATGATCAACATTTAATGACTGGAGTAATAATATCCTGCTTCAGTCGATGGAGATTGTGTAGAAGCAGATGGAGTAAAATGCTCACAAACACTGTACTAAATGTAATAGGAGATGTGAAAACTCATCAGGATTATGCCATCATGAGACTAATTTCCAAGGCACCTGGAAGTTTTAACAAGTATGCTTCCTTCTCCCAACCCTTCTTGCTTTTGACAGTTGGTTATATGTATATTAAAAAAAATATATAATTTAAATGTAGGTTTTAACACCTTCTTTTGTGATTTGGATGCAAGAAGAATTAGTTTCAGCATCAGTACAATGCCTCATGCAACACTCCTATAGTTGAACATCTGTTTGACAGAAGGCTGATGGAAGCTACATGGCAGTTTGGGGATTCTTTCTCATAGTTTGTGTGGCAGAAGTAAAGCATTTAAAGCATTAGAGAGCTCATGGGACACAACAGAGAACAGGGATCTGTGAAGATGTGTGGTGGGAGACTGCACTGTGAACCGTATTTAAAATAAAAGTCACTAGAGCAGCTCCACCCTGTAGGTAAGGTGTCCTCAGCAGGCTGAGTAGAGTTTACGTTTCCTCCACCTCTCAGTGGTATGTAATGGAGGTTTCACAGTGAAACACAGACTTTTGGCACAGTATGTGCAGGGGTCCGGGTACTTAATTTTCATCTAAAGCAGGGAAAAAAAAATAAGGCTGATATATATTTTCTACCAATAAATTTCAGGTGCATACTGATTCCCAGGTGCAGGAGAAACTCCCCTGAGATCTGCAAGAGAGTCACAAGCTATTGAATAGCAGAACAAATACTAGAAGGAAAATTACAGGAGCTGATGGAATAGCACAGAGGGGAAGGGAGGGATGAACTCTGCTCTTTGTCACAGGGGCCTCTGTGGCTACTCCAAAAACAAAACTAAGAGCAGGTGGAAGAACCTGTCAGAAGGTGCTATCTATAATTACATGCTTTTCAACTAGCATCAGGGAAGGAAGTTAGAAAGCAAGAATGGACTCAAGGGTAAAATAGAAAGAAATGTCAAAGGGAAATACTGAAGCTGGGAACTGGTGCAGATGGATAGTTACTAAAAAAACCCCCACATTACTATATAATAGGGAGATCTCAATTTATAGCTTCAAATATTTAAAAGTTGTATTTCCTTCTTCTCCCTATCTCTGTTGGAAGATTCAGGTTTTCACCCTGCTGAGGCTGGATTGTGCTTATCAGCAGCTCAAGGCTTTATGTCTCAGTACATGTAGTCAAATGTCTAAATGTAGCTTTGTATTTAACCAAGGAGGAAATAGACCAGGACTGGTATCAATTAAAAGAAAACCTTCCCAATTGAGATTCAGCAGGGAGAAAGACCATGGTCCTGTCACTAGCTGATGCAGCGGTTCTACTTGGACCAAGGCTGGCATGAAATAGGGGGGCTGAGCCTGGGGGTCCAGAAGCAGTGGGGCAACAAGATTAGACCATCCCTGTGTCTTCTGGAGGTGTAATTAGTTCCCTGTGTTTCTTGCATTGATGTTCAGCTCTGGGCAATGCCAAGAAGCAATAGTCAATTCCCATATGGGGAAAGGAGAATCCTCATATAGCAGAGGAGGGAAGTGAGCCCTGTCCTGAGCACAGCTCAGCCCCTTGCTGCAGAGCTGCCTTTGGTCAAAAGGGCTTGATTTTTACAGACAGTTGTAATGCTTGTGGCTGTGCGCTTGCAGCCAATGGTGAGCACAAAAGTAGGGCTTACTTTGCCAAATAACTTTTATTTTTTGCATTTTTTAATGGTTTTACCTCTTATATGCTCCTGTAAGTGTTGTAGAGTCATATAAATGCACTCTTAGCATTAATTTTGTCTCAAGGAGACTTCTCAACATTTCAGAGTTCACCATCTGTAAAAGCAGGTAAGTTTGTGAAGTTGAGCCCTTGGAGGTTTGTTCAAAATAATGTAGTCTCAATCCATTTTCCAGGTTAGCAAATTTAGCAACAGACTCAGTTTTCTTCCTGCAGCTGTTTGTGTAGTCCATGAAATGATTTGTTCACATCATGTGTCACCAAACAAAAGTTCCAATGCCTTTTCAATAACAAATAGACTGTGGTGATGAATGTACATCTCCCAGTCAGACAAGCATGTGATACTGATGCATGCTATAGCATGCTATACATGCCAAACACTGTAAAAATAAACTGCATCTTTGACTTTACCTTTCCAAGCTAAACTAAGAAAAATTAATGAATGTAGTTCCATAACCAGGATTTAACGCACAACAGGATTTTTTTTTAAATACCCAGGAGTCTTCAGGCTGATGTGGTATTATGCTTTTGCTGGTCTTAATATTATTGTTTCTGTCTCATTTTAGGTTACTCTCCAGTGTTTATTATTAATTCAAATTCTCACTATTAAAGGAAAGATATTATCCATATGGTTGACATGCTGCTCAGTATGTTCATAAGTTCTCCAACATTTTGATTAACACTGACAGAAACCCCTTTGAAAACATATGGCCCTATATACATCCTGTCATTTCTAATAATAGGGTACATTCTTCAGTACATTTTCTTAAGAAGATGAATTCAGTCATATTTTAGAAACATGCTAATACTTTGTTAATTAGTCCTTTGAGGTCAGGGGGAGAGAAAAGACTGAATGAAAATAAACTTTTCCTTGAGCAGACACCATGAGCACTGTAGATAATTTGTGCAACAGAAAAACGTGATATCTATGAGTAATGGTCTCTATACACAGCCAAATTTCTTAAACCAATTAGCTTCTGGCATATTCCTGAAGATATTCATGCTCTATTTGATATGCCAGACCCTTAAAGCTTTAGCATGAAGACTGATTTTGATGCTCATTTCACTGATTAGGTCAGTATTTTGTTTCTGGTGTTGAATTTCTATATTTATACCAATTGTTTCCCTTTTCTAACACCTTTGGGATATCATAGGATCTCAGCACCCTTCTCCCTTACACAGACAGGCCTGATACCAAACCCAGCAAAGACATTGTTAAATTAAATTCACTTTTGGCTTGTGCAGTAACATGGCATATTTATATGTTAGAATTTGTTCCTAGAGACTGTTTCCGACATGCTGTTCTGCTGGAATTTTCATCCATTCTTTTCACCATGATGGTGGAAATTCTCACCTCCATGGTCTCTTTTAACCATATTTTTCATCACATAGATGCTCATACTACCCATTTTCAGATTCCACTAGCTCTGTATTTCTTCAAAGAAAATCTGTTCAGCCACATATTCTTTAACATTATACTTTAGGATGTGACTATACAAGAATAAGACAATCTACTTGAAAACTATGCAGCACAGTAACACAAATATATTTTTAAAAGCTGAGATATAAAAATTGTACTTTTTAGATCTGAATATTTTTATACAGCACACAAAATAAAATTGTTCAAAATATACCTACTTGAGTTCTTTCTCCCAAAGAAGTATTGTTATTATTAATGTTGATATATAATGATGCTAAAATTGCAAAACTGCTATTATAATGGTTTCAGCTTGAATTTTAATTTTGTTTCTTACTTTCTTCCTTTCCTCCTTGAGGAAAACACAGAGATGTAAAATTTGATTCTCATATTCAAAAAGGACTAGATTGTGTTTTCCCCTTTTCTGCTCTATCTCCTCCCTCTCTGTTTGCTTCTGCTCTTTTTCCCTTCAGAAAAGTCCCTGTCTGGGCTACATCAGTGAAGCATTTCTGGGCAAACAGCCACCAGTCCTTATGAAACTCCATCTCTGACAATTACTGCAGACAGCTTTCTCCAAGCCCAACAAATTCTCCATTCCTACCAAAGAAGTGAGCCAGCAGTGTGCCCAGGTGGCTGAGGGGGCCAGCAGCATCCTGGCTTGTACTAGAAATGGTAAGTCAGGCAGGACTGGGGAGGTGATTGTCCCTCTGTGCTTGGCATTGGTGAGGCCGCACCTTGAGTACTGTGGTTGGCTTTGGGCACCTTAGTGTGAGAGGGATGTTGAGGTGCTGGAGCAGGTCCAGAGAAGAGCAACTAAGCTGGTGAAGGGCATGGAGAACAAGTCCTGTGAAGAGTGGCTGAGGGAACTGAGGCTGTTTAGTTTGAAGAAAAGATAGCTCAGAGGAGACCTTATTGATCTCTACAGCTGCCTGAAAGGATGTTGCAAAGACTTAGGCACTGGTCTCTTCTCATAAGTGACAGAATGAGAGGGAATAGCCTCAAGTTGCACCAGGGGATGTTTAGGGTGGACACTAAGAAAAATTTCTTCACTGAAAGGGTTGTCAAGCCCTGGAACAGGCTCCCCAGGGAAGTAGTGGAGTCCCCATCCTTAGATGTATTTAGAAGAGGTGTAGCTATGGCTCTTAGGAACATGATATAGTGGTAGACTTGACAGTGTTAGGTTTATGGTTGGACTCCATGATCTTAAAGTTCATTTCCAACCTAAACAATTCTATGATTCTATCTTTGGAAGTTGCAGGATGACATTAGCAACACTCCAGCTCCTTAAGGACAGCGGAACTTTTCAACTCAAATCAAATAATACCCATCCTGCAGAGAGCAGCTCCCTCCACATGTTGTCTTGTGAAGGACCAGTCAAGACAAATTAAATAAATACAATATAAACCCCACATATTTCCCACTCCAGGCGTAAAGCACTTTTCTTTGGTTTTACCTACTCTAACACACATGTGAACAGCATTTGTATAAATAATGATACACAACCAAACACCTCCCAGAAAAGGGAACATCGTATTGCAAATATATTATTCCTTGTAGGAACTAATGGGAGAAAGAATGAAACACCTCTAATGGAGGTTAGCAATGTCATTCAGAGCTATTTGCAATAAAAATGGAAGTAAATACATAGGGAGAATAGTGTAAGAACTGGAATAGATTGAAAGCCCCCACCATTGATGGAAAATTAAAACAATTAAAAACACCACCAAGAATAAAAAATGTACTTATGGTTTTGTTGCCAAAATTAGGTACCTTTCCAATGATTTTTTCCCCCTTGTTGTGCCAAATTTTGAGAGCAGTACAAGCTTTGTCTACTCATTTCAATTCAGACAAAATTTCTTTTACACTGTACCTGCCTTTTGAGAGCTGCCCATCCTTCTAGCCTTGCTTTTTCAGAAACTGAGACATGAAGTGCCTTCAGACCAGTAACATACAACAGCCTTGCAGATAACTACTTACTACTAATAAAACTGTGCCTGTGCTATGCTGTTTATCTCATGATACTCCTTAAATTACAATACTGTTATTTCACTTTTTTCCTTTAGTTCTACATTATTTAAACTGCTGCACATGATACTGAAAACTTGAAGACTGTTATCAGTTTAGGAAAAGGGTATTAAATGGAAAAGATTAAGCTTTTGGCCTGAATCCAGCAAGCACTTAAATGCATGAGTAACTTTACTCCCATGAGTAGTGTCTTTGAAGCCAATGGGACCAGCCATGCATGGAGGAGCACACTTTTGTATAGACACTGGGGAGGGCAGGCTCTGCCACAAAAGTTCTGGGTTCAAAACTTGGACCTGCTACGTGTGTGTGCTCAAATTCATAAGTCATTAACGTACTATACATGCTCACTACACTTTTTCCAAATATGAGAGCTTTATTGCTATGTTATTATTTTTTTCCCCTCTAAAACAGGCAGCTGTTCTTCATTTTTTTCTTACCTATATGCCAGATTTAAACAGAGTCAGGTTTCAGTTTTTCAGAGTAAATAAAACAAATTAATGTTTCAAAACCACAGAATATATATTTTACTATGAAGCATAGGGCTTCAAAAACCAAAACAGGCTCTACCTAGACTAAGAAAACAGGAAATAGGCATAAAAACTATTGACATACCATAACCTTTTATCCCCCTCCCCCAAAAAGTCACAGCTTTTTTTCACATCTGCATCTTTCCCGTCCCAGTGTTAGCTACTGCTCTCCCCCATTTCCATCTTATGTAAAAGCTCTGCACAAACTTAGTTTGTATTGAAACCTATTGCTTCAAGGCTTATGGCAATCACCAGCACCACTCAGAGACAAACAGAAGTTAGGTGCTAAAAATTTTTGTCTTAAGCAAGAAAAGTCATAAAATCTCCTAACAACAAATTCTCACTATTAAAGGGAAGATATTATCAACAACTTCACTTTGGCATTTCTAACGAAACAAAACATTGCAGCATTACAGAATCAAAATTATTTTCTTTCTGTTTGTTATGAAGGAATACGGACAAAAGGTGTGCCTTAGAGCCCTATTAAAACAGGGGCTCAGCAGCACTTTACGTGCTCCTCCCAGATACCAAGGAGATGCAGAGGTGAAAACACACAGCAACACAAGAGATGTAGCCCTACCAAAGTAGTTATCTTACAGAAGAACATGGAATCATGAGACACCTGAATGCAAGCTTCTAAAACCTGTCCTAATTCAGGATAGCATGATGTCAGCAGAACAGCCCTGATGATGTCCATAGCAGAAGTGATGAAAAAGGACTGAAATCTTCCATCAGGCTCACCCTATCCTATGGGGACTTAACATTTTACTTCCTACATTGAAACTTACTACTTGTTTATACTTAGATAGCACAGACCACTAAACAGGTCTTCCTATGACAATACGTATTACTGAGATGAAGTCTTCTATCTAGCTTGCTGATTCAGGGAAAAAAAAAAATCAGTGTCCCTGCAAAACCTATTTCTAAGGGTGATGAAGCTCCCTGCTACAGATTACAGTGCCTAATTTGCCAGACATTTGCTTCCCAGCTATTATTGCCTGCTGAATATTTTAAAGCCATTGTAATTCAATATTCAGGCCAACTCTAAAATAAACGTTTTTTTTTCTTTTGATTATTTTCATTAAAGATATTTTTGTCTTCAATCTTCCATTTCAATCTTGGCCTTTTAAAAGGCCATCTTTAACTTAAAGTCTTAATTACTAGACATTTTGTCTCCTACTTGGCAACATAATACAAGATAAGGAAACTGGATGCAGAGTCTTATAAATTCGTAGCACTGTCTAGAAGAGGCAATGGGATGTTAAGTTAAAAGCAGGAAACAATTTATATCAAGGCCCAATAACAGATTGTACCTCATTTTTCAGTTGTAAAAGTACTAGTTCAGACTTTCTAAAGTTGGCTGAAGAGAGAAACGTATTGACTAGTTTTCAAGCAGCAGCCAGTACACTTAGTGCTTTATCCTGATAATAGGATTTTGAAGGATTTTGGTTTTGTGTAAATACTTCTGGGGTGAGAGCTTTAATACTTCCATCTGCATCTTTAGAGTTACTAGCTACCTTTGGAAAAGAAGTTGCCTTTTCATTAACTTATGTGATAAAAGTAAAGGAATTCAATACAATGTAATTCTCTCATTAGGGAAAAACACCAACTCTTTTTTTTTTCCCACAATTTGTTTTAAAACATAAAGCTTTAAAAATGCCAGTGGAACTGGAATTTCAGGACTTATGGTCCAGGTCCTATTTATAGAAAAACTACATGCTTTCAAGAATAAGTAAAAAAATAATGAATCATTTCAAGAAAAAAATTAAAAAATTAACAGCTGTAAATATTGAAAAAGCTGGAAAGAAAGCTATTAGGTGAGAAATGACTGAAGGCAGTAAATATACAAGCAGCAATATCCTCCTGCTTTCCTGAAGTACCAATGCTTAAGAAAATGTGATGGAGGTTTCAGATTTGCTGTGTCACAGGCTCCTGTTCTCTGTGCTTTATGTTAGGAGGAAGGGTTAGATGGGGTATTTACAACTGTAATAGGACCCCCTCCTTAGCAACACCTATTTAGCTACCAAATCTTGCTGATTCTTAAAAGACTTACTGACTTAAAGTAGTTAGTTACCTTCTTGCTCTGCTTCACAATCTTAAAGTATCTTTTTTTGCAGCCTATGGGGGGACAGAGAAGTGCATATATTGCAGAGTGAGGGTGAGAAAAATCTTTAGTGATTGTTTTTGGAAAAATGTGTAAGAAATTGTACTATACCGTCTTATTCCTTTCTTTGGGTTTAGTTGGCTTTAGGGAATTGAGGGTGGATTTAAACAAAGCTTTTAAAATGAATGTTGGAATTTTTCAAACACTAAGATGTGAGGTATGCTGGTGGCCCTAAACTCTTGAGAAAATTGTGAATATTTCTGCAATACAGTGCCACACTTCACATTTTGAAATGTACTTGTTCTTTTCAGGTCAAGGGGTGATTAGGGAAAAAAAGGAGGAGCAATAAATGTATTTGTACAGCAAAAGTCATCAATAGTGGCCATGCATTGGGCACTGGAAACAAACCTCTATCCCATTTTTTAAAATTACAGACAGCATGTAATTGCATTTTCACAATTCTAATAGTTTATAATCTCTACCTTGATTACTTACCTATCTTCTTAATAGAGTGATGTCTGTTCAATCATTGGAGTAGGGTTTGTCAAGGTTTTCCTTAACACCTGTGCCAACATCATCATATCCAGGCACCACAGAAGATGCATGCACTGCATGAGATCTGCATGTGCCTCTTGTGGCAGTGATCCAAACCCAACATTTAAATCCCATACTTCCCAAGGGTCTCAAAAGACATGGGAGAGAGAGAGAGAATGAGGACTACAGAAGCACAGCAGAGAAGTAAGAGCTGGATACCCTATACCACGGGCACCTACTACACAAGTGCTCATAGTGTTTTCTGGAGAAATCAGTTCCAGAGTTGGGAATCTTTTGTGTTGTTCTTTTCTATTTTGTTTGTTTCTAAACACTGTCTGTTGATTTATCTGTGTTATTTATGACACTGCATGTGTACCCAGGGAGGAGGAAGGGAGAAGGGTGGACTAGAGGTATTCACACACCTTGCTTTAAGCACCTAATTTACTTTCTGCTTGGCAGTCATGCTGCTTTATCTAATCGCTGAAGAGAGATCTGCAGCTCCAAAGGGCGACTAAAGCAGCTGTATGAGGTCCTTGAGCTGAATTGCCCCCTGAATGACAGCTGTCAAGTGATTTGTCACCAACACCAGCCAGCTCATAATGTTCCCAAATATCTTTCAATGAACAGAAAGTCTTCTACTAGAATAGCTTTAATGATGGAAGGAAGATTTGATTTGGCTTCTATATTAAGTCCATGATAGTGTTAATCCCAGAAAAATATAAAACATCCAGAATTTCTCTCTAATAATTGTAAACATTGCTTCCTTTGTCAACTTTTTGATTTATTGGAACTTATTATAGAGCTAGACTTTATTGTATTTGCTTATGATACCACAGTAATCTTTTCCCAGGCTTTCACTTTATTTTGTTACATTTATCTAGCAAGCCAGATTCACACTCCCACAGTAACCATATGGAGAAAAGCCACAAAAGCTGTTAAGTACATTTAATTACTGTTTTGATGAGCTCATATTTTAATTATGTTTATTGATTCTCTGTGTGTTGAAATAGTTTTAGCATTTTAAGAAAAAAAAATGGAATCAATATACTGTAATTACTGGACATTTTATAATTTTTTCTGTGTAATTAAAACTTTCATATAATATTTTTAGCATTTTTTACCAATCCATCATCTGTGATTGGCTGCATTTCTTTCTATGTTTAGGTCAGCTTTAATTTTCATTCTTCCACAATGTGAAGCTAAGTTCAGGACTAAACATCATTTCTATCAAATACTTCCCTTCCCCTTAGACCTTCCTAAGAAATTGAAAATAACATGCATATGTTATTTACTAACACAACACTAGTTGTGACACATTGGTACATCTTCCACTTGGAGCCATTATGACAGCACTGGCTAACACTACAGCAACAGATTGATGGGTAAGACAGCTAAGAAAGAGGTCTTCCTAATGTAGCTGTCACTGTCCTATTTCATAACTACAGCTGGCATTTTTTCTAAAATGGTAAAATACATTATTTGACTTAAAAAAATGCCTCTCTTTGGGTAGAAAATTATTTAAGGCTGTTCTTGGAATACTAACTGAAATGTTCCCTTGGACAGATTTGAATTTGTGGATTACTTAAAATGGTAAAGCAGGTGTAAATGTACAGGGACCTGATCCTCTAGTGGCCTAACTGGCAAAAGTCTTTGTGTTTGCATGAAGCATAATTCATGTTTCATGGTGAAAAAAAAATTACTTTAGACACAAAGTTTTGCTGAAAGCAGATACAGACAAACATTCTGGTTGTAGAATGGTGGGAAACCAAGCTTGGTTTTATTTTTGGCTATCCCTCATAAAATGAATCATTTATTTATTTATTTTAGTGTGTAGGAAAATTAGATATTACTGATTTATAAATCACAGACAATGCTCTCAGTTGCCTTATACGCTTGTTTATCTAGATGAAAGAACCTGATAAGCAGTCCGTGTGTATAGGAAAAAGGGTTAGCAGCACAGGCATTTTAAAGAAAGGGACCTGAACAGAGATTGCTTTCATCAGACACTAGAATTTCAATGATGTGACTGAGTTTTGAAATTTTGGGATTTTTCATGTGATGAAAATCCCACCCTCAAGGAAGCTCTGATGTTTTTAGACATGAGATGGTGAGCTTCAGATCTTTCTCTTTTACTTTATCTCTGGGGTTTAATTCCAGTAGTACTAAAATCAAGAAGTAGTGTGATACCATTCAGCCATTAAGCTCAGTTTTCTTTTATTTGCATCCTCGCAGGCCAAACAGATGGCAAATTAAAGAAAAGAAAAAAAACAAACCAATTCAACTGTGTGCATTTTAAGACTGATTGTAGAAGCATCATTTTCACCCTTTTAGTATACTTTTGAATCTCTGACAAAATGCTAGAAGGTTATACTGTGCTCCTGACAGTCAAACTGGATTTGTTACATGAAGAGCTATTCTTGTAGTATTGTACCCATGGATCTCAATCTCCTACCTGAAGGTCATGAGATTACTGTGAGACGGGGCAGAATGCATGAGCCTGGTAACAAAAAGAGGTATCAAGAGCTGAAAGAGAATATTTATGGGAAAAAAACATATGATAGCAACAAACAGAAAAGTAGAAAGGACAGATAGGAAGGATACAGAAACAACACATAACTGTCTATTTCAAATGATAGGTCATGATTAGAGAAGGTTTGGGTGTCATCTTGACCCCTTGAAAAAAGTCAGTGGAAGAGGAGGGAAGTAACATGGAGGCACAGAAAGGCAGAATCCTCATTTACTCCTCTTTAGAGCACTTACCAGAAGAGTGAACCTTGGTTTTGTCCAGCTGTCCCTGGTACAGCCCAGGAGAGCAGCACAGACATTACCAGGAGTCGGAGCAGTGGGACTCTGCCATAGCTGCTCCATAGTCTCGTTGGTTTGTTACAAAAGAGATTTCACTGAGTTTTCAGTCAAGGAGCTGTTGGTACCTGACACTGAATCTGCAGGGTCTGGAGCAGTTTCCAAGATGCAAGAGCCCTAGTCTGATGTCTCCTGGAATCTGCAAAACAAGCATCAAATTCAATGTTCACCAAAGTAAATGTGAACAGTTTCCTTTGATATCAGTGATGTTCTCATCAACTCAGCACTATTTAGACAGCCTTATTTTTGTATTTGTAGACATTCTTTTAATCTTCTTTACTGTATCCTTCAGGTCTGTTTCCTCTGTTTCTGATGCTAGTTTTCTTCTACCATCCCTTAATAATGTAGTTTTCTGTCAACATAAAACATACACTGCATACTTAAATATGAAAAAATGATCAAATAGTTACCTGGGAAAATGAAATGGGTGAAATGGGAAAAGAGTTAAGCAGTCCTAGTTATTTCTTACCACAATGCAGAAGTCTCCATTTCAAGATAAAGGGCAAAAAATATCTCTGCAAATACACCACTATAAAACCCAACTAATTCTCTTGAAGTTGGAGAAACTATTTATGGCTTCTGCTATGAAGAAGACAATCTTTCCCCAAGAAAGACTGTTTGATGTCTGTCTGTTGACTTCTACAGGAGTGGAGAGGACATGCAGGAGGATTTATCAGATTAATTTAAGCACACATTGCTCACTGAAATAAAAGTTTTCAGAGAATAGAGAAGTTAGTGGTGAAATGGTTGTTTAGAACTGTCAGCTGCATGAACTAGGATCAGTGTCAGACATAACTTTGAATTTTCTGGCTTTTCTATGTGTAACATTACTGTTGTTTCAAGATAATTATTTAGGGTTATTTTAAATGAAAAAAAAATACAAAGATAATAAGAATACTGTGCTTCAGAAAGGCTGCTTTGGTATCCTGGGCATATACATATCAACAGTTTTCAAACCACTTGTTATCCACCCATTAGGCTGGTAGAGCTCCTGCGAAGTGGATTCCATCTAAGGGATAAATACCCATTTATAAACTTCTTTGTAACGCTGTGTAATTACTTTACTGACAGACCAAAATGGCTCCTGCAGATATGTTACAGCTCCAGACAGCCATGTAGATAATTTTCAAGAGAGCAGCTATACATCAAAAAAATCTTTTGAGCATTGGTAAATGTGTAATAACAGCACATATGTTTCTCAATGCAGTAACTCAGCTGTTTCATTTTTCTCTTTTGCTCAATATTCAGCCCCTTGAGAGTTCCGACCCTGGCTCCAGTTTAGCAGTTTCACACACATAAAAGTCCTGATCATGCAAGTTTTTCAAGCCACCAGATAAAAATAAGGTTTGGCTTTTTTTTTTTTTTTTTTTTGCATTGCATTGCATTGCATTGCATCTCTAAATCAGAAAACCACAATTGTTTATGAGAAACATAATCAGGCCCTTTTCATTCTGATTAGCACCATGGCTGCTGTTAATTGTCTGTCTATGATCACAAATTCATAGAATAGAATCACAGAATGCCATGTTGGAAGGGACCTCAAGGATCATCTAGTCCAACTTTCAAGGTAAAATTAATCATAATTAAAAAAAAATATTTAAAAAAAGTTCAAATGAGATGGTCCAGCACCCTGTCAAGTTGAATCTTAAAACTGTTGAGTGTAGGGGAATCCACAACTTCCCTTGAGAGATTCTGAAAATGTCTAATTGTTCTCATGGTGAAAAATTATCTTATGGAGTCCAATCAAAATCTCCTCAGCAGTAATTTGTACCCATTACCCCTTGTCTTTCCCATGTGACTCCTTCTAGAAAGGGAGTCTCTATCTTCTTGGTAGCCAACTTTTATGTTCTGGTACATGGTGATGAGGTGTCCCCTAAGCCTTCTCTTCTCAAGACTGAACAAACCCAGTTTTCTCAGCCTTTCTTCATATGGCAGGTCTTCCAGTCCTCTGATCATCCTTGTGGTCCTTTCTCTGGGCCCTCTTAGCCAGTTCACAACTTTTTATATATAGTGGGGACCAAAACTGAACACAGTACTCAAGCTATGGTCTGACCAGCGCTGAGTAGAGTGGGATAATGACTTCTTTATCTCTGCTGTTGATGCCCTTTTTAATGGAACCTAGCATCCTGTTGGCTTTCTTTTCCACTGTAGCACATTACACACTTATGTAGAGCTTGTTGTCCACCAAGACCCCCAGGTCCCTTTCCACAGGGTGCCCTCCAGCCATGTGGATCCCAGTCTGAGCTGCATTCCTGTGTTATGTATTCCCAGGTACAAGACTCTACACTTGTCTACACTAGGTTCCTGCTAACCCACTCCTCCAGACTGTCTAAGTCTTCCTGGAGGGTGGCTGTCTCATCTGGAGTGTCAACTTCCCCACTCATTTTCATATCATCTGCAGGCTTCATCAGGGTGCTCTTAATCCCAGCATCCAAATCCCCTTAACATATCTCCCCCTTGCACTGTTGAAAACAAGAATCCTTCAGCCTCCAGATTTGATCTGGAGCTCACCATTTCTATCACTAATCTGATAAAAGTTATTAAACTTGAGATCATTCCTTTGAAGTCCTCCAGCTGAAAATTATGAGAGACTAATGTTCTGAAAATTCCAGGTCAACCAGAACTAATAATTTTAATAATTTCATCCCATCTAACACCTTTTTCATTAAAACATTGAAGTCAAAAACTTCAGGAAAATTTTTGTATTTTAACAGTACCTTTAAAGATCTGTTGAGTAATTCCAAATTGTTCCATTTTAAGTAGTATTTTAAGCTATTTCCAAGCACCTCCCAGGCCACCTTTCATATCTCGCTCACTTTTGTTTATTCATCAGTTATTGACAGAGTAATATAAATTTACTTATTAACACATTTAAAATTAGTACTGTTGCAGATAATTTTTTTTTTGCCTGTGAGCAGAGAGCACAAATTTTTTTTGGCAAAAGATTAAGAGTCACGGGCAATTGCATCTTGTTTCTTCTTTGAATAAGAAGAGAGCAAAACTGAATGACAACCTGATTCTTTATGCATGGGAACCTGCTGATTATCTTCCTGAGTGCTTTCCAGCTGAGGACCATTACTGACCAGAATCTTTTTTCTTCACTTGGTTTATCCACAGAAAGTTATCAAGGCAAAAACAAACAGCAACAAAACCAAACCAAACCAGTAAAAAGAAAGCAAACCAATCAACATCAACTATCAGAAATCATAGCAAGATTATCAGAAAGACTTCTGTGAGGTCCCATGTATGGATTAATCTCTGAATTTCAAAGGACAAGCAGAAAAGATTGTAGCAAAGCTGCTGAAGTCTTCTTGACTCCAGATGCTGCTCAAAATAGATTGTCATGTAGATATTGATGTCACTAAACCTCACAATGAGATGTGAGCACAGCTATAGTAAATGAAAATTTGTGTAGAGAAAATATTTCAAGTAGTGTAAAATTTGTTATCATTACACTCTGTGACAACTATGAGACATACCCATACCCTGATCACTGCATGTTTCATGACAAGTGTCAGTCATCATGAAGGCTCACCTCTGTATGTCCATGAAAAACACACACATGTGTGTAGACCCCTTCTCCCCTTTCAGGATTACATTCTTCTAAAAGAAGGTTGAGAATGAAGGATGCATAATGTCCTCAGTGCATCTGTCCAGGGGAACAGGGACCTGTTTTGTTGAATCCTTCCTTCAGCCCTCTGAGAATTTTATTACATATAAAAATATATATAATAGCAACAGACCAGCATTAAAAAATACAGGTCCCAGTTCCTGACATACAACTTTACTACAAAAGCAGGAGCACTAGAGCTGTGTAAGAGCAGTATTAAATACCAGATTTCATTCTACTCCACAGATTTATCACTGTTAACATGCTCAACGCACTAAAGAAAAAAAATGTACTTAAGACTACCCTCAAAATAACAGTGTAAAAGTGAAGGAAAATTCAAACTACCAGAACAACTGCTAGGGCAGAAGTGGTTGAACACTTTGCCATTCGTTAATAGGTTGTCAGCTGGCACAAATAATGATTCCCCTTACCTGGGGTCACTTTCCTGTGTACCTCTCCTTCCCATTTCCCCAGCCACTCCAAGCAGGTCACTGGGGAAGGGGAAATCAGAGTGTTCCCCATCATATGGAGAAATCAGAGAGGGTACAAAGTTTCACTTAGCTTTAGATTAGTCTAAATTAAATAGAGTAGCCTGGGGAGGGGTCCCAGCCTGCAGGGCAACCTGATAGTGAAGCTAGAATCACAGTCTATCTATGTTCTAAATTGATGGCAATGAAAATAATACTCCCCAGACACAAAAGTACACTTGTTTTCAGATTAATGCATCCTGAATGTGAGCTTTTCATCTCCTTTCTCAATGAGTTAACGTGTGCTTGTTCGCCTTGGCCAGAAACCGAACCACGGATTCATTATTTGAAAACTTATTTGCACTGAAGTCTGTAAGGCCAGTGGCTTGGGAAGATGAAAACAGCTTTCCACAGGCTCTCATTTTAGGAAAAGCTGGTTGCCCAGGGCTGCCAAACACGTTCACAGTGAACTCCTCCATTTGCACATTATATTTAGGATGAAACTGAGACAGCAAATACCTAACTACTCTCAGGCCTGATCCAAGGATCTCCAGAGGCTCTTTGTGAGGGTAAATGATGCATTTGAAAAACAATTCATACCACTCACCAAGGAGCCCGAGAATGCTGTCAACTCACACTGGCACTGCATGTTCCCTCTTCTCAGACAAGAGCATCTCTATCTGCCTTAACTGCCAGATCCCATGCTCGTATCAATTAATTCCTGGAGTGCACCGTCAATTAATATGTGTAATGGAGAATAATTTCACAAATGTTCTAGCTGCATTTTGTGTTTTCTAAATTGTTATTAGTACAGAACTAAATTACTCTTTGATTAATTCAGCAACACATTTTTTTTGTGTTTTCAGATAATGCTTTTTCAATAGCACAACTCTGCATGTTTCTCACTTATCCGTGGATAGAAGATGTAAGATAGAAGATAGCTATAAAATACATCTATCAAGATAAACTTGTAACTATTGTTCTTTCTGTAACTGTAGAAAAAAAAATACACTAATTTGGACACATATGTTTCATTACCTTAATTTCAGTTTAACTTTCAACAGAACATAATACTGGAAAAAAAATAAAAGTTGGATCAGAAAGCCAAAACAGCATCATCCGTTCATTCCAAAATATACATTTTGATACTGTCAAAACATTTTCAGACATTCTGGCAACACCTCTCCTTAAGAAGTATTTCAGTTCTGACAAATGATGTGGTCTGACAGAGCATGTCTTGTGCACAGTTTCTTCAAAGTTCTTCAAGTCTGATGTCATTTTATATTTAACAATAGACTGCTCAAATTAACGGGACTTATTTGTAATATGTTTTTTGCTGTTATTATAATTCTGCAGAAACAACGGCCCTTAGTCTCATCTGATAAAAACTCCCCAAGCATAACTGGTATCACCACTGTTAACTCAGATGTACTATCCTTGGCCTAGTTCATTCACATACCTTCATCAAGCCTCCTCCTTTATCCAAGCATTAGTTTGTTATCTCCCTGCTATCTGTGCCTATGACTGTAACTTCATCCCAGAGAACACTAATTCCACATACTGAGAGGAAATGAAAAGCCCCACGACTGCTTGTTCTCTATTCCTTGACAAATGGCACTTGGTTCATCAAATCCATCCTCTCTGAAATCTTCCTTGAGCTTTCATATTGATACTGCAAAGCCGCTCCTAGACACGCCATATTGCTGTCCACTCCTATGTATCTGCCTGTTATTGCCACAACTGGCTGGGTTTTGAAAAGACTTGGAGATGAAAGCCCAATGTTACAAAAACCTGACTGTGTGAACTCACAAAGTCACTATAACAATTGGAAGAAAGCTGGTAAAATATTGTTGGTTTGGGTTTGTTTTTTTTTTTTTCCTATGATGCATACAGTGCTAATATGCATGGGATAAATTGAAGAACTGAGAAAAACCTTTTTCTCAGCTCTGGAATTTTCCCTCATACAGTGGCATTGCTGTTCAGTCCAGGAAAAACAGTATCTGGGTTTGAATCAGTGAAAGCCCCAGCCAGAAATAAGAACGTCATGTTGCAGGACAGGAATATAAAGGCACAATTCAAATTCCTTTACTGGTAAATCACAGAATATCATACTTTAAGATCATAAACTCTTCACAAATATATTAGCTGAGAATATTTTAAGAGGTTTCTGTAAGCTATTAATCTATTGTGGTTTATTTAGTGACTGCACTGTATCTTAGGCTGCATTTCACAGTTGTCTTGACTACAGACAAATCATGAAAAATAGACAGGCATAATTTTTTGCGCCCATAAACAGAACTAAATTTAGCTGAATAAGAGCAATTTATTCAAGTACTAAAATACTTAGGATGAAATACTTATAACGTAAGACTTCAAGGTTGCCTCGGCACAACTCTTATTGACAGCTCACTTTTGACTTTGCAGATACAGGTAAACTCTCCCTGTTTCTCATCCATGTCACTAAAACTCTCTGATCAGAGTACATCATCACATCCAAACCAAGTCTCTTATGGCAAAATGTGTTATACAAAATAAATGAAAACTGATAAAGACCCCCAATAACAGTATAATTTCCAATGGTATTTTAGCTCTGGTTTTGGGAAGCTGTCTGCAGGTATGTAAGTACCTGTTCACTTGGTAGTTCACTTTATGGGATTTTCATCTGTGTCCCAGCATGTGTGCTGGTGACCCACTGAGAACTGGATTATTTTATCCAGTTAATTCTTTCAGAATTCATTTTGGCAAAGCTTAAAATTAAAATTACTCCCACAAATAAAAATGTTAAGACATTTGAACTCACTGGAGGTTTTGAACACTGGTTAAATTTTAAAATCTATGCTGGTTAAACATTAATTCATCATTTTGCTTATGAAGTACTTTTAAAAAATATTACAGTATAGAAAAAGTGTAGAACTAGAGAGACATTGAAAAAACTGAGAATATAAAGTCCCCAATCTAATAGTTATTTGACTGAGCTAATATTGAAACACTTAATAGCATTTAAAAAAAAAATGTTCACATTTCTTTTAAAAATAGTACTCTGATCATAACATTTAAATTATCATATTCATTAGAGAAATCCTGTGCTAGGAGTGAAACTCTAACATTGTAGTGAACCAAAATGACACACAGAAATATATTTGCCTTAAAAAAGAAGATATATGTTAATGTGGGCTATATCAGCACATGGAAATACTCTTTGTCAGGGCTACTGTATTTTTCCCCAGAGCAAGTTATCATTTAACTTTCCCCATTTTTCTATTAATAAGACAATCAACATTTTGAAGGAATAAATTAACAGTAGTTTCAAAACATGACAGGAGCAGGTCATATGTCTTCATTTTCATTCTAAATATAAATGAAAACATGAGTGTTTATTTTTAAGCCTGCAGACCAAAGCATCTAATTGATCCCACTTGGGAGACAGGGTATGAATAAAGGGCCATTATGTTTTGATGAGATACACAATTGCCTTGAACTTGCCAGGAGTTCAGGTGTGCGTATATCTGTACCCCGAGCGCTTGCAGGAATGTCGCTTTCTGCGCACTCCTGCTCATGCATCTGCCTCGTGTAGCCCTTGTAGGGACCAGCTCTATTTCACTAGAATAACTTCACTATTCATGAACAATAAGGTTCAAATTGTACTTTTCTTTAACACAACATTAACTCTCAAAGAGCTGGAAATTCAGTATTCTGTTCCCTAAGCTTAGATTCTAAATCAGTCACTGAGAACATTATATGAGCAGTAATCCCATTAAATATATCATCTTGCAAATATCTAAATCCAGTTAATTAACTTGTATTGCAAAAGGACTCCAAGATATAGTTTTCATTTACCAAACTTACATTTTAGGTTTCTAATGCTAGCAGAAATAAGTTTCATATCTTCTTTTTATATGAAACTTAGAGTAAAATCACCTAAAAATCTATAAGCATTGGAAAAATAGGAGTTATAGAGATATAGAAATTAAAAAAAAAAAAAAGTTTGCTTTATTAAACTCTTACCTTGCAGAGAACTTATATACAAAAGAGGCCCCATATATGTTGAAAAAGAGGAACATTTTCTTACTAACCAAACAGGAACAAATGACTGGACAGGTAATAATTGCAGTAAGAATGCAGCATTACAATTCTTGAATGTGCAAATTAGCTTCCTAAAGCCTAGCACTGATGAGAGCATAAGAAAAATAGTAGAAAAAAAATGTCCTTGTAGCCCAAATTGATTTAAAAAAAAATAATAAAAAATATTTTTTTTTTAGGACAGATGAACTAAGCCATTGTATTATGCCTGCATCTAAGGGTGAGGCACTCTTCCAGTGAGAATATATTTAAAGTAAACTGCAAATTTATGTCTTCATGTGATTTCACTTTACAAACAAATAGAAAAATAGAGCCAACAAAAGGCCATCTCAGCCTGCTCATTTCTTAAGGTACTCACCTACGATTTCCCCTCCTTTTCCAAGGGCAGCAACACCTCACTAAGTCACCACCAGGACAGCTGTTTTATTCTGGAGCAGGATCAACATCCATCAGCAAAGAGCAGAGGGGAGGGGAGCAGAAGGGGCCAAGGAAACCTTGGTGTGTTTACGGAGCAGGATTCTGCACAGGGATCAGACAGAGATCAACAAATGATCTATTTTCAAGGGCTGCTTATAAACACATTACCTTCAAGGGGAACAATAGTTGGCAAGTACTTTAAAATAATTTGACACCAAGTTTAAAAAGAAAAAAATGATTCTAAAAGGTCTTCTTAAGCTCTTGTCTGATACTATGCAAAAAAAAAAAAAAAAAAAAAAAGTCACGTGGCCTGAGCATCTCACTTCATAGTCCTTTACAAAGGTATATGCTGATCGGCACATGGATCATCTCCCCAAGGTTTCAGTGCAGTGGAGGACAGAGGCTAAATTACACCCAATTAGAGGCTGGGTTAGACCCAGGCTAATTAGCTAATTCGGCAAATTCTCTATTGCTAACCAGTCATTCATCTCTCCACCCCTGTCCAAAGGCTTGCACAGTGTAGGGTTATATTGCACACTGTTTCTCATGGTTAAAGAAAAAATACAGCTATTTTTTATTGCACCTAGATAATTTTGATGACAATTCTCTTCTAGCTGCACTGCCCTCTGTGGTTCAGAGACCTGCTGGTTATCACCACTCCTTGGGGAGTGCAGGCTCAGCTGCTTATGCGAGACTGAAGGAGGTGAGCTAGCTGGACTGCTGGCACCCTAGAGCTTTGCTTCACTAAAAAGTGCATAGGGAACATTCACATCAACAACCCAGATTATGGGGTTGCAAGGGCTGTGTGGGAAATTCACAAGGAAGTTTTTAGCAAGATGAGACATGGATCCTGAAGACTCAGAAAAGCTTCTCAGCACGAAGAGTGACAAATCTAGCTGTGTCCTTGGCTAAACAGAAGAGTTCCTCGTCATCACATTGAAGTCTGGAGTAAATTTCCCAGGCTTTTTTCTTTTAATGTCCTGTGAAAAGGTCACTTCTCTGCACATGCCAGGCAGGGTTTCAGTGTCACTGAATTCAGCACCGTTCTTCAAGAACATAGTGATTTTAGACAGAACTCTCATCAGTTTCACACGTAAAGGACTGGACCCTTTGTTTTCAAATTGTGAATAACAACAGAGTGAAAAAAAATGGGGCAGAAAGGATAAACCCTGCTGTCTTTGAAAAAGATTGACCACAACAGGCAATATATTTGCCTATTAAAGTAGAAGAGAGGATATTTTTGAAACAAATCAGCCACAGTATGTGGTTTGGTGTTTTATTAATTGAATTTTGCCCATATTAACAAGTGTTATTTTTTTTTTCTCTACAAATTATGCCAATTATGATTTCTCTTATGAAAATAATGATTCATGTTTTAGATTGAGTTGTGTGAACATGAAAAAAAAAGCAGTATGGAGTAAAATGGAAAATAATTTTGAATTATTTCCCTACAGTTCATCAGTACTTCAGGTCACAGTCCACTCACCAATTATCCAAATGGTACTTGGTCTTAAAAGAGCTAATAACTACTTAGCCATCAAAGAGAAGCTTCTGGGATTCACAAAACTTCCATAGCCATATCCTCACTTTAAACTGCCAGGAGCTGCACTGTGATTCTGCAGTGTCACTGGCTGATCATCACAAAAAAAAAAAAAAAGCACCATTCCCTCAAAATACAAGGATACATAAATGCCACTTTTTTCCTCCCTGCTTTGTGCTCCAAGTCTCCTCCCTCTAGGAATCTCTCCTTTTTCCTCTGATGACAGGCATCTAATTTTGAATACTCACCTAAGTTATATGTTTGAAGTTGCCTCTGTCTGAGAACACCCCCACTGAGTTGGATGACCCTGACGGGAGAGCTGCAGCCTATTTGCCACTCTAGCAATACTGTGCATACTGTGCATGTAGAACTCACAAAATTCAAGATCTCTTCTCTTGAAACACTGGAGATTTTGTTCAATCCTGCCAGAATGGGCTGCATCTGCTCCTGAAGAATAAAGCATAAACTAGACTCCATTCAAAACAGTAAGAAAACACCTTCTGCACTGGGCAGAACATGGAAATGGTGTTCCACTCCAGGTCAGTTGTAGATCAGGGTGCTAGGTCAAATTGGACTTGTGATCCAAAATCTAGATGCATTTTAGCCCAAGGTAGATGTCTTATAACCGCATCTAACAATGGACAATTTTATAAACCTTGAGCTATAGCTATATGTATGCTTGTGATTTTGGATGCATTTTGGACCCAAGAATTCAATGCCCAGGTCTCTTAAAGAGAAAACCTTGTGCTTATACCAAGGTATCATCTGCATCTTGAAAATTATTTAATAAAAAGAAAATGAAGTATTTCACTTCATAGATTAAACAGCTACATTTTGAGTCAAAATTGACCTGGAACAATGCAGCTGTTTTCAGCCCAGTGTGTTTTCTGCTTTTGGCTCCTTTCCAATGGTTTGGACAACAACTGAGTGCCAGAAACTTCACAAGTTCCAGGCAGGTGACAACTAGATCAAAAATAAAACAAATTTTGTTTCTCATTTGGCTATCTTCAGAAACACACACCATCATTTCTCCATCTTTGGCCTCTGGCAAGAACAAAGAGAGGCCAGGTAATTAACTTTTCAGTATTGTTTACTACCCAAATTAAAAAAAAAAAAAAAAAAAGACATTGCAAATTTTCCACAAACCTCAAAATTATTATGACTTGACTTTCAAATAAACTATGTTCTTTTAGCTTGCCTAAATATTCAGCTTTATTTCCAGTGAAAGGGTTAATACCTGTATTTTGCCCTTTTTGGATCAAGTTGTTGAAAGAGGGAGAGTTTCATGCACCATAGGAACCTGCAGTAGCATCCTAATGACATTATAATTAGAAGTATCATTGTGGTAATGATTCTTTTCATCTGGCAAAAAGATTTAACAGAAAAGATCTCTTATTCAGTTAGTTTCACCTGCCCGTTCTCTTACCTCTGCAATACTCCTTTTCTAGGTCAGCATCCAAAGCTAATATTGGGTGTTTGAAAAGGTTTCAGACTTTGTGCTCATCAAACTAATTAAAGAGAAACACATCCAAAGCCTAGTGAATTATTTTACTTTTTAAAAATGCTGCCCATTCATCTTGTTTAAAGATTTACCTGGCTCAGTGGGTTTTATTAATGAAAAGGACAATGGGGCTCTTGTCAGAGCAACCTACAGTCACTTGGTTCAGGGTCAGCAGGTTGAAAGAGAGGCCTCCATGTCTATATTTAGTCTCTCTCTACTTTAAAAATCCAAAGGATGGAAGCATTATTGATTTCATCAGTGTGCTGTGGTTTGGAGGAAAAAACAAGTACTGTCTTGATCTCAAAATTCATTCAACTCTTTTTGGTTTGTTTGAGTCAGATAGTAAATAGCAGATCCCCCATGGTTGTCCTGGATATACATAAGTAGGATGGCTTTATGTTAACATCAAAACTGAGTCTGAATGTTTTGGAAGAGGAATACAGACTCTAAGTAAGCTTAAAATGTAGATTCTTGTAAATTGCAACTGGAAAAAAAATCATAAAATACCATACCTGTTTGCATAAACTCTGAAAATACAGAAATAAAATGCATATTAAATACTACTGAGCTTATAAAATAATCATAAATGCCTTGATTCTGCAAACATTTCTGCATACAATTAGCTATACTATTACAAATACTCTTATTATTGGATTAAAGCTTTGCTTCTGCCATAAATTTGAAGTGAGGTAAAAATCCCATTCATAGAGTTCCAGAAAAGCACTAAACCAGATTTCTACTAACAGTCAGTGTGGTCCACATCTCCTCTTTGTTTCAACAGAAGGCTGCAACCCCCATCGGACTTGCTGATCTTGGACCACCCTGTGGCTTCTCTCTCAGCTCAGCTCCCAGCTCAGCCACCGAGAGCCTAGTGGCACAGGCAGCGAGCAGGGAAGTACCCAGCACGGATTATAATCTGCCCTCTAGTGATTAATACAGTTAACATTTGGCAGCGTCATTAGCGTTATTTATTCATTGCACAATTACATATTCATTACATAATTATTTCATTATGCAACAGTGCTAATGCTCATGCTCTACACCTTTCGAAGGGTTTCTTACATATAATCAATGGACTGAGCATCTAGCAGTCTGCTGATAATTATGGGTTACAATCATTAATAACTCCTTCTACTGATATGTTTATAGCTGCATATGACACAAATCCTGCCTATCACCCTAGGACAGCTACTGTTGCACAAAGCCATCTGCAAACACACACTGAGATTGTGCAAAACAGCCTTCCAGTTGCTTCACTTTGGTGCTCAGGGCCAATGTTTTCAGCTGTGTGAGTTATGAAGCAAGAATGACCATATCCTTTCGTGTAAGGTGGAACAAGATTCCTGTACCGATTCTGTGACACAGAAACACACACCTTTAGCCAAGGGAGCAGCACAACAAAACAAGCGTTTGTGATCTGGAGGGGACGTCATGGTCCCTAACGTTTAGTCTTATAAGCAGTCTTTGACAAGTAAAAGGCTCTGTTGTATGTTACTGCACCTTTATGTTAACCTTTGAGGACCTTTATCAATAATTCATTTCATACACTGCCCTGTGAGCAGCTCTGCTTCAGGAATCTGGAAGAGCTCCCATAGCTGCCCCAAACCAAGCCTTTGTTTAGGGAAGGCACCCAAACCCCACTGTCATACTGTTAATTCAGCTGGTAATACCTGGTGAGAAGGTGTCATGAGAGTCTTGGTCCTGAGTCTTGTCTGACATACACTAGTCCCCGTGTTGAAATGGGATGACAAGTTCCACAATGTGTGACCGTGCCTGCAGGAGTGTTGGGGCACAAATGAAAGGAGCGTGTCCCCCTCTTTATCTGTACCCGGCTCCTGTGTGCATGACCTCATGTTCCCTCCCCCCTAGTCTGTGCTGACAGCAGCTGCTGGCTAGTACAGCTGTGGAAACGCACCCTCATTCAACAGTCACTTTATTCTTGCAAATAAAACACTTACAGGCTTGATCATTTTATCTCCCCTCTCATCTAGGAAATGCATTTGGATAAAGGGACATTTATTGAACAGTCTTTTATCAGACAAGTATTTCTACTAAAGAAAGATTTCCAGGATTCAACTCTGTGTATTTAAAATGCAAAATTCAAAGTAGTTTTATTGCCAGTTTTCACTTCTCAATAATTATGTCTTAATTGTTCTACAAGTATGCATTACAATTTGTCATATATTTAAGGAATTAGCATAGAGGAAAATCCACCTTTCTTCTGCATAATAAATCAAGAAGTTGTATTTTCAATGTTACCTTTTAAATGCATCCATGCACTAGAACTCTCCCTAGATTTTTAAATAGGTAAATATCACAGTGGGATGTTTGCAAGAAAAAAGGATATAGATGAGATCACTGGAGGGAAGAAAAGTGTCATCTTTTCCACACAGCAAGTTAGATAGTAAATATAGTCAGCTAAGAAACAGGAGATCAGACATTGAACTCAATTTTTATTGTATTAAATTTGAAATACTACACCTCTTCATTCCCATGAAAGAATTTGATGTAATCTTTCACACTGTACTTCTTCAAGAGCCATTTGCAACCATGCTGCCTATGGCTTTTCAAGGCCTAAGTTTCTAATGTAGAGAGGTAATTTTTTTTAACATGCCACCAGTCATAGTGCACCCACCTACTGAAGGTCTGAACGTTTCCTGCAGGAGCTCTGACATAAAGATTTCCTGATACATGTGAGACCTGTAAGAAAAATATTGTTTACAAATGAGAAATTCTGATGCCTGATATTCCAGGCAGCACTAGGTGTTAGATCTTCTTTCCTGACTTCATTACACTTTTCCAGGCGTTAGGTATTTCATTATTTAAGAGTATGTAGAAAAAACAATCTGTATTCGTAAAATGTCAGACATTCTCCAAAGGGCTGTTTGAGTTAAAACAGACCATAAAGCTCTCACTTTTATTGAGCTTGAAAATCATAGTTATTTGAAGGAAATTATGTCACTACTTAAAATATTTTACCAGAAGAAGCTGTTTAGCACCATATCTTTAAACCACCAAGAAACTCCAGAGAGTTTCCACTACATCACAGCTTTCTGACAGCTCTTGCTTGTGTTGCAAAGCTCTGCAGGTAAAATAAGAAATAATCTTCCTGTGCTGGGTCAAAAATATCAAGGCCATCAACACTAGTTTTGCTTGGTGATTAGCCATGCTATTAGCACTCTAATCCACCCAGTCCTTTGCAACCCTTCATCTGCATCTCAGATTGTTTGGGGTACATGAGTTGACAAAGGGTCAGCTGCAAGCCACCTTGCTTTGAAAACACATACGCAGTTGGGTGCAGAAAAACTCAGTTTAAGAGCAGAATTAAGAGATGAAAGGCAATCTGAAATGACTCCTGACACTACCCTGTGGCTGAAACAGTACTTAAGATCTTGGTTGTTACCTTGCAGCTACAGCAGGTGCTTGCCTGAGTGCTAGCCGGAGCAGAGTATGAGCAAAAGTATGACAAAGATGCACCTGCAGAGTAGTTCTCTTCTGTTTCTTAGTCAATCCCACGCGGGACTGAAGTAGACAATTTGTTTGGCTGAGGCAGGTCCATGGAGTCAGCCACTGGCACCTCAGCACAGTCCTGTTACAGCAAAGAATGCAGGCTGTGCTGAGAAAAGAAGAGCCAAGATGCAAGATGAAGCACATGAAAGGTGACTTTAAGAGCAAAAAAAAAACCATTCAAGGATCAGCAACACACAAACCATGTTAATTAGGTTCCTGCTATGGTAAGGTGTGGATACAAAAACAGAAACAAAATATCTGGGTTTGGATGTAGAATGGGTTCCAGCTCCTGCTAGACTTTTGGTTCTGTGACAAATACTGGCAGAGTGTATTTTTTGTTTGAAGTCTGCAGATCAAAGTCAGCACATAAACCACGCTGTCGCTTGTACCGTTACAGAACTCCCCAGATACTGAAAAACCCGAATGGCTAATGCAAGAAAAAGATGAGTAATTCTTTGAGATAGCTGAAAACTGTGGTTGCATTTAAGCATATCACACTGACATAAATAGATATAATTTACCTGTTCAGATTTACTACACTAGCATGAGCTGTTCACCTCTTGGTGAAGGATTCTTGTTATTTGTGCATATACATTTTAAAATAAGATGAACAAATAAAAAGCACCAAAGTATCTCGTTGCTATCCATGTTTCTGACCTCCAAGTATAGGGTCAGAAATGAACTACACTGCATAGCACAGTAAATAATTAAGAGGGGTGAAAAGGGACATACACACTTTATAGTATGTATTTTCTGAACAGAGTAAATCTAATAGAGCCTCTTTATCTCTTACTATAAAATACTCTGAATTAGCAAATAAATTCTGCAGCACTGAACCTTTTTGGCGTGTCTGTTCAAGTATGCCATCAAAACTGTTGGTGACAAACTGGTTGAGATACAGCTGCTGGTTTGCCTTTGTGACTTTTGCTGGATCCTTCAATACAGTCATTCTGAAGGTCCCAGATGTTCAGTCTAACAACTCACAAGCCTCATTTGTGTTACAAGCCCTTCACTCTTCAGTACGGCTGTGCTTATTCCTGCAACAACAACGTAGGTATTTCTTTCAATAACATTCACTTGTCATTAGAAAAATATCCTAATTATGAATTCAAAAGTGACAGATTGTGAGATTCAGTTTGCAAAGATGATGTCACTGGTGGGGAATTGGTGGGTAACCTGCAATTACCTCTTTGAATAAAGACATCAGTGTTGTATCTCGAGAAATAATGGCTAATGATATGTCTTCCAAAAGGAAATAGCGTTATTAATTACCTTACTGTGAACACACCACTTATTGACAGCTTTGAAGGCCATTCATCCAATTAAGTTTAATGACTAAAAGCTTCATTTGGCCTTCATGGTTATACAGATGGGCTAAGAACAGAGAGCAAGATCCTGATTTCATTTATAACCTTCATAAATATTCAGAGAAAGTCACGAACACCCATGGAGCTACCATGGTTTCTGTTGCTGTGATTACAGTCAGACTGTGGCAGGTAATGATGGTATAGAAAGTGCTGTAAATTGATACCTCTAATACCTTGAAGACTTACTGTTGTGCAATAATACAATCTGTCATCTCTTTTGATTGTTACTAAGCACTTTGCTTCCAAGCACTTTCCTATCAACATTGAAGGGTTTTTTCTTTCCCCAACTATCATCCAGGCCTGCATACATTTCAGTGACAGATGATTTAGTTTCAACCACAGACTAAGTTACTTCTCACTATCAAAGATAATTTTTGCAGTATTTAACAGTTTCCACTCTTTTTTTTCTCCCTCAGATAAATCTAATAATAATTCTAAAAAATATTCGTTCATATTATGTTTTTTTTTTAAACAGATATGCTGATTTTATTCACATGAAGATGTAGAAAGAATAATGCAACAGCAACCCACAGAATTTATTTGAATTTTCCTTTCTGAACAGATTCTGGCCTCAGGCATAAAAGACTGTTTATATGGACCCATTTAGGCAACTCTACAGTCCTCATTAACATGTGATTTTGCTGATTAATTATTTAAATGGATGGCAAGACAAATCCTAGTGCACAGCACAGCTCATCTAATGTGTCTCTAAGATTACAGTGGGGCTATTAACATCACTTCTGCCATCACTGGCTTTTATCTTTGAACAGCAACAGGTTGCTAATGACAAAATGTTATTGTTTTCACATTTTGGAACATCAAAAATGCTGACAGGCTAAGGTGGCAGCAGCTTGTAAGCACTCAGGTAGAACATCAAAGATCTTACTAAAGGTTTAGTACATACCAGCAGTAGCGACAGTTTTAGATCTGCCTGTACGATTGGTCTAATCTCTCAGAAATCTGATACTGATGCTCATATGACATCCATGAAATGCCTTTTTTTGTTGTTAAATGGAAAGTGACATTACAGCCAAATGGAAAAGTGTCTGCAAGTGCTTTTGCTTTGTTTCTATGCAACACTGAAGAGCCAGGAAACTCACAACCTTGTAACAGCTGACATTGTAGAATAACTTAATGCTGTCAACAGGTCTTGAGAGAATGCAGAATTATATGTAAATACATCAAGTAAATGTTTTTAAGTGATAGGTCTTCACCCTGTGCAAACAAGTTGCAACAGCAGTATTTATCAAAATGGAGCCTGATGCAAAGAAGTCAGATTAATTGTTTATGCAGAGGCATCCAGCTGCATTGCAATGAGTGCAAGCACAGGAAAGAAGTGGTTCTAGAAACCACCTCCTTCATGGGAAAGACTGTGAATGAACTAAGCACAGTGGCAGCAATTTTAAGCATGACTTTAATATCTTCTGCCACTTTGCATTGGTTGTTTTCATAATGCTTGAATATATTTAGAGTTGTCATGAGGAACAGAGAGTAACTGTTACTAAGCAGGCCAGAAATAGGACTGCTTTGTAGATGAGCCTCACACAAAAGGGTACCAAACTGTGGAAAAACACACTCTTGCCTGAGGATGCCTGGAAACCCAACATCCTAGGGCAGATCAGCAGACAATGACCTCTTCGTGCTGCATTACTGTAATTCTATTACAATATGGTCCGATACTGTAGCAGACAAGGCTTCCTGCAAGCTGGTCAAGGATCCCAAGAACTGGTCTACTTTGCTTTTATCCTGGCTATTCTTTAGAAGTTACATCTGGCCTCACAGCTTCCCAGTTAGGGCAAACTTTTCTGCTACTAGGAAAGTGAGTATGGGGACAGACAAACTACAGATAAACCACAAATTGAGGAGATGAATCCAAGTGCGGTTCTGGACTTTGTACAGAGTTACCTGACACATGCTTTGGAGCTGTGCTTTGTGACAGGTTCTGTTGCACAGCAGGGCTTTGCAACCTGGTCAGCCTGGATGGAGATTAAGGCTCAATTGTGGCACTGGAATTCAGGGTTTTTTTCTTGCTTAAGACATCTTCATTTCATTTATGAAAGCAGAAGTGAAAGCCTACACTGAAAGTCTACATTCTCTGCAGCTTGGAAAACAATGAAGCAACAGGACAGTCAAGTGACTCCATTTCCATTGTATCATGATGTGCCAAACAGCAACAAAGTGCAGTGACCTGATCTAGGTGATCCTGCTCTGGCAGGGGAGTTGCACTACATGATCTTTGGAGGTCTCTTCCAACCCCAAACATTCTGTGATTCTGTGTTACATCCTCCAGCCCTATGTAATGTCCATAATGGTTCTTACATATCAGAACCAGACAGGAACAAATAAGACACAGCATTTTCTTAGGGTTATAGCAGGTTGAAACTGAAAGTTGAAAAACTAGTCTAATCAGCATGACTGGCCCCAGAAGGCAAACAGAAATGTCATGCCCTCCCCACTGTTACCCTGCTACCCCATACTTTTCCATTCAAGAACATCAGGGGATTTGGGTCCTTTCACTAATACTTTGCAACCTTCAATGAGACACTTCTTTGGTTGTCTGTCTAATCCTCAGTAGAACAAAAACAATCCCCCTCATTCCCCATATTAAATATTACTAGTGGCAAAGTTCACATCAGAACTGGTGTAATGTGGGAGATGCAAATTCTAAGCATCTCAGTGAATAATCAAAGAGGACAAGGTCATTCTCCTTCATAACATGCACCATAAGCAAAACTATCTTTTGATCTTGCAATTGGTTACATGTCAGTAAGTAGAGATAATGAGGGAAAAGGTTCAAAAGCCTCATAAAATCATTAGGGGAACTGTTTTAAATTGATCATGTAATTTTGTAATAAAGCTCATGCAAGAGTCATATAAAAAAGATAAAAACATTCCCAAGAAGTAAACAAAAATATTTTCCAATTAAAGCATTTAATTATGACAGCTACCACGATGACTAAACTAAAATAACATTAACAATGAAAATCTAATTTCACTATAGCATCTTAATTCAGGACTTCATTTTCCAAACATGTTTAACTTTAATAGCAAATGCAGCAGCACTGACTTTGTATGTTCTTTTTTGTTACTAAAGGTAATTATGAATACAGACATTTTCAAGAGTAGACATTAAAGTCAGCAAATACATGATAAAATTTAGGACTGTTCCACAGCACAAAAATAAAAGAGAGTAATAACTTTTTACCTTCTACAGTCCATAATATTAAGACAAGGTTTACACAGGCTTTCAATTTCTTAAGCCAAGTCTCCATCAAAGCACCTTTGTAGCAAAAAGGGATGAATATTTGAAGTTAGCAAAAAATAACTGTGAATGCCAATGTGAATAAATAAAAAAATATTGATAACTGCAATCCTGCCATCCAAAAATTACTTAACCAATGCCTATGTACAAAGACTGCCATAGTAAATAAAGTTAGACATAAAGCTCAGGAGGAAGAATCACATTTCATGATACACTACTGCATAGCACATTACACACCTGTGATGCAAACACCTGCCCTGCATTCAGTTGTATATTTCTTATTGGCCAAAATAATACTCTGAGTGTTCTATTAACTCTGGATACCATAAAGTAATTTGTGGCTGACAATGTTTTAGAAAGACTAATGAAATACTTGCACTTCCATAAATTACACCAGTAGGCAGGCCATTTTCCATCCATGGCAGGTGTTAAAGTGGGGTTGAAACAATAGAAACTAAATCCCAATAAATTATCTTTACTGCATCACTGAGACAGAAACTAAAATTTTAAAAGAATTAAAAAAAAAAAAAATTGTCAGAAGCACATAAAAAAATTAAAATTGTGTTCTGTTTAATGTTCTTGCCATGAGAAAAATCTCCCAGTGGAGTCAATGAGAGATTATCTTGGGCAGAGAGTACTGAGCTGGCCTTAACACATTAAAAGATAAATCATATATAGTTGATGTGAGTCGGGGGTGGGGGGGGAAATGTTATGGGAAATGTTTATCTTTTCCAAATCTTTCTTGAGGGCAGTGTTAAAAAAAGGTTGATGTGATTGAAGCATAATGTCATTACTTGCCAGGGGAAATACAGGATGTTAAGAGGCTGATTAACTTGCCTTCACAGTACAAGCATGTCGGCCCTAAATTTATATCATATTAACTTTTTATCTTCTGAAGCTCTTCAACTGCAAATGCACTGGTAAACTCAGAAGGTACATTTACTGCAGTTCAAGTGTGAGATGGGAGCTCTGCCACATTTAAATCCAGAGCTCATCTGAACTTTTTGCAAATCTGAGGCAGGTCAGCTCCACAAATTTAGTTTAGATCCATGCTTAGCTAAAGGTAATTGAGGGCAAATTATGACCCCTTCAATCAGAAAAGCTACATAGCAATACTACTTTTGTCAGTGTTGCTTGGGCTTGCACAGGATTTCTTGATGTTAAAAACAGAATTTGATCTAAACCATGCAAATTTATAATTCACACTCTGTAAACTGTGTATATATATATTTTTTTTAATGCTCCAGGATAGATCTACTGCTAAATAACTATTTTTCTGTGGCCTCCCCCAGCTTAGTAACTAACACTTTCCTTTGATTTACAAAACAAAGTTCTCACCTTCGGTTGTTAGGAGTTTCTATTTTGGGCTCAGGCAGAGCTCCTGGAATGCAGCAGAGCACGACTGGGTGCTGCACCTTCACCCCACGCAGGAAAGAGTATCCCAGGAGCAGCACCCGGAGGTGTGAGGAGAGCCCAAGAAAGCACAGCGCTCCAGCGGTAACCCCGCAGGCAAAAACACACGTGCCAGCTCACGCCTCTTCAAACTGTAAGAACAGGCTTCTCCAGAGCATACATCATGAGATTCCCAACCTTGCTGACACCTCAATGCCTGCTGGAACACCAATCAACTGCATAATTACTCTTAAATTCATTAATACTCTTGGATAGCTCTCCAAAAGGTGTAAACTTACTCACCTGCATTAGATTGGATTCAGAACTTCTTGCAGTGCCAGTAGAAAATAGGCTTATGTTAAAATTAGATCAAATTATAAATTAAGAAATGTTACGAATATGAATTTATAAAGTCAAATCCTCTGAAGATGAGAAATAAGTGACTTAGAGTTGCCTTATTATCGACATCTATTTTTTTTTTCCACAGGATGTCCTACGTTCACGTAAAGAGCTGAAATGTTAACCTCTTGCTCTCTCCCTGCCCCCTCTCAATTAACAAAAGGCAATGAGCTCTAAAGATTCATTTCTCAGAGACTTTTACAGATCTTCAACTGTCTTGCATCTGACATGTTCCATACTTGCTAGCTAATTATTTTACAACATCCAAGTGAGATGAAGTCACTTGGCTCTAACGCCTCAGCAGCTGATGTGGAAGCCCAGAGCCAGCAGTCAGTTTGGACTGATGGACCAAGCAAGCGGAGATTTTGCATGAAAAGGAAAAGCACATGTCATGTGACTGAAGGTTCTGTCTAACTGAGAGAGCATGATTCTTAAGGCAGGTGACTAAGATCATGGAGCATGTCTCCACTGTGAAGTTTTTTTGTTGCTACCAGTCTGCACAGATGTAACTTCTCCAAGATAGTTGTCAGTGTCCCTACAGGCTTCTCTACCCTGTTGGACTTGCAGGTTTTTACCACACCTCTTGGTAAATCACTGCTTAGTTACCCCAGGGGGTCCCATTAAGCTTTTCAGATTTCTCCATTGTGGAGCCCCATGGAGAGGATAACTTGCAAACAAACCTGATCCTCAGCAGAACCAGATGATGATTTGCTCATTACATCACTAGCCTGAAAGATGGGTGGTTTTGGTTCAGTTTCCTTCTCCATTACCCCTTTTGCATGATTTGTGGCAAATTGCCAAAGCCACCACCTGCCAAAGGATGCAAGCACAAAAAGCAAGACAAGAATAAAAAGTAGGCAGTCAGGTACAGATTCATGGCTCCTCAGGTCACACGTGCACTTACATTTTCAGCAGTAAAACTTCACCATCATCCTCTGAGGGTTCAGTGCCGAGCTCTAATATGATGCCTAAACACGAGCAGTATCACCTTCAACACCAAGCATTCATTAACAGCCCTTGTAGCTTTCAGGCACCAAATACTATTACTGAAGAAGAGAAACAAGATTCTGCCTCCTGCTTTTCCCAGCCCCATACTTTGTGTGCTTTCTGCAATGCTGGCAAAGCTTTAGCTACAGAAGCAGTGTCCTTGTGCCCAGGACTATGACAGCCAGTGGCAAAAGCATCTTCCTGGAAAGCAGATGGTTTGGACCCCTAATACATTTACACAGAAGACAGAGTCTGAATTTCTTAACGGCATGGCCAAGCCCTCTAATCACTAATGTGCTCTTCATCTTCCTAAAAAAGGAACCACTCAGTGGAGTCCACAAGTTATTTTGGCCCTGTTAATCAAAATACCAGCTTAAATACCTTGATACTGTCCTTAGACTCACTTGCATCAATGAATACTCTACACTCTATTGCAAAAAAAAACTTTTCTACATATGCCATTGAAGGTAAGAGAACTATATAACCCTATATACAATGTGTGGTGCCAATCAAATATTTCAAAAGTTAATTTGGAGAAACAGAAGTGGTGTAATTTACATGTAACAGTGAGCATATATGTTACTTGATTATCAAAACCTTTATTCCATTTGCTGTAACAAAGGTTCAAAAATTTGAGTAGACCCCATAGGACTCCCATTTACAAGATTCATTCAGAGATGCATCAACAGTTCAAGGCCAATATGCACAAGAGAACACTGTAGAACATTCATAGTTCATAAGTCTAATATAACAACTGACAAACCCCATAATATCTGGATTTTAAAAGAACAATTCACCCCTTTATTCATCAAACAGCAATTTTCTTAACTGCAGCAATTTTATATGTGATGATAAATTCAGGTGGAAATTAGCCCAACAGCTTCTCAGGAAAAGTAATGCAAAGAAACTCCCTACCCTTTCTGGTGCATCTTTTTCAGTATACATGTATGATTTAAATACTTACATCTATTGCATGTCTTTGGAAAAAAATAATATCTGTGCTCTTGATACTTGCACAAGTCTTTTCTCTCCCAGGATTAGTCACACTGTAGTTAGCAGGATTTACCATGACTACTTATAATCACTAGTTGAAAAATCGACAAACAAGGTATTTTTCTCAAGAAAAGTACTTTGTGGGGCTTAAAAAAACAGATATCTTGATAAAATAAGAAAGTGAATGCACATACATGTAAAGAAAGGTCATTCTGACCTGAAGTGTGACAGATCTAGTCTGCATTATTCTATACTGACTTGATGAAAATCCATGACTTCACTGGATTTTGGACTCACTCCTAACAATTGCAGATCCCAGCCAAATATAACAATCTCTGACTATGGTGATTCTCAGATTGACCCATTTGGGATAATACGCTTCATAAAAACCCAGACTGTAAAACTTATGAGTTCTTTCTGGCTTAAATAGCTCCAAGGAACTAGACCAATTGCAATTTGAACTCTGGTTTGCATAAGCCTTTGTGATATCTTGAAGCATCTTAATAAATCCCCAATTTTTTAATTATTGTACATTAACTACCCTAAGTCTCCCTTAGAAAAATACATAAGTCCAGCAAACCCAAATAATAGAGTCTATTTCAAAAGGGTATTTGTTCTTTCCTTTTTGTTTTGTTTTCTTTGTGTGAAAATATTGTGCCTTTCTGAACCATGAGTTTTGCTTCAGTCCAGTGACTTGGGATTTCAAACATAAGTTACAAGTTACAGCCTAAGCCTGTATCAGCTTATTTTAGGGAAGTTCAGAGGGGTTAAATAATGATAAATGTATGACAAAATGTGAGGATTAAAAATAATTTCTGTTTTATAAGCATCAGTACTGTGGCTGAATTCCACTCTCCTAAAGCAAGGTAAAATGCTTTCTACTTATTTTCTTTCAGTATTAAGAAAAGGGTAATTTTGCTTGTATGGAAATCAGAGCACAGTTCATGTCCTCCTCATGCCTACTTTTCATCTCTCCCATCTAGCTTTTCTTGTGCTCAGTCTTCTGGTTTCAGCTTCAGCAGACTTTACACTGGACTCTGAGAATTAAGGATGTCTCCAACAACAGGAGTAGGTATCTACAGTTTCATATTCTCTTGTTTTGTTTTCCACTTATCCACTGTAAATTGGGGTGACTAACAGAAACAGTTGGAGAAAAAAATATTTTGAATTTTTTTTTTTTTTAATTATGGCATTTCAATAAATTCACAAATTTTTTGTTAGTTCTAATCTTACTATAATCTATCCAATGATTTAAAATTAAGAAATAGTCATACAAGTTTTTTCTGAATTTTGAAGAAAATCAAGCTACTGGGCTAGTTGAAGTCTTGGTTAAACATCTGTATCATTTAAGTCTGAAGCTAGGTTTTGACAAGACTATCCTTTTCTTTCTGTATAAGAATACTTTTTTTGCCTGGCTAGTCTAGTAGTTCTGGTTTGTAATTAGTTCATTGGCAGGTGAATGCTGTCACCATGCTTACACAGGGTAATTTATTTCAGTAGCATCAAAAAGATTAATTCCTAGATTATCCATTGGCATTATATACTTTGCTATTGAGTATTTGGTATATCAAATTTGGGTTTTAGTTCATAGAAGTTCAGTAATATTCTGATATAAATTTTATATGACCATGATTTTTTTTTCCAGTTTAAGGAATGCATTGCTTAACTTACATTACATCCAGAGCTTTATGGGATATCAGAATATGCTTGTCCTCTTTATTCCTGAATTTACTTGTTAACTTATGTTCAAATATATGTTAATATCAGTTCTGTCAGCTCGGTTCTATTTACCTCCTCTGACTTTGGGGTAAATACCCATTTAATGATAACCTCACAACATTTTCAGCTCTTTTGCCAAGTTCTAGATTATTACTTTTACCTAATATCTGTAGATAAATGGACTGAATATTTTGTGTTTAAGTCTACTTTTAAATCAACAGATATAGGCCCTAAGTGATTTTAATTTTTAATCCCTTATTGTCAATGGGAACTTTTTTTGACTGTATATTTAGATACAGTATTATCTTTTTTACAAGCTGGCATTTACTAAGATGGCCCCTGGACTAAGATGGCCCCTGGAGAATACATAATCATATGGTATTGCAAGTTTTTCATATAGCTTGTAGTATGTCTTACTGCTTCAGTAATAATTTTGCTACTGATATAGCTTGAATAGTTTTTTATCATAATAAACCCATAAATTTCAATACTACCTATTATTATAGTCCATGTTAGTGGCTTCCTAGAAGCAGCATTCGCTTTTAACAGCATCATAGAGACAACACTTACCTTTACACATCTCTCAATGTCAGTTTGAATTCTTCATCAGACCATTCAGCTGACTAGAAAATCACCTAATCCCATACCCATCACCCACAAATACAGACCTGTTAACATAAATAGGACAATACAGAAGAATAATGGATGGTAAAAGGTTCTCTCTTTTTTGGGGGGGTCATTTTTACACTTCCTTTGTCACTGACTCAATGGAATTTGTATAATATTTACAAATACATCCAGTTTCCTCCCATAACAAAAGAAAGGGTTGCTTGGGTCAGTAGAACTGCTACAGTGTTAATTGGACAGCAAATTCCCATGTACTCGGCTAATTACATAGAGAGATGCACAAGACTCTCCTTTCAGGTGTCTCAGCCCTGCCTAGTAGAAAGCATCACTGTCAAAAACATTTGAACAATTGCTGAAGTAAATTTGTCAGTTTTGAAACTCAGTTTCTGGCCTTCTTGAAAAAAAATGTTTTGCAAAAGCTACAAGTATTTTTTTTTCTTTTCCCTCATCTTTAAAGAAGATACTGACACTAACTTAACATTCATTCAAATGGTGAAAATCCCTTTCAATTATATAATTTTTTTCTGGAAAGCTTCATAGCTACAATAGTTTTAAGAGTCATTTATTAGAAAAGATTGAGGTTTTTAAGAGGATCCAGCTGTAACTTGCCCTGAGCACTGTACAAATTCTTTAGTAAGTACTGATGACTTTTTTTGTGTGTCTGCATGATTGAAAAAAATACCCAGTTTTGTTTATCAATGCAAAAACTTGTTTAAACATATTCAATACTGTGTTTCTGTTTCTGAACATAATCTGTCTGTTTCTCTTATTAAGAATGCTTTCATAGAAGTGATCAAAATTATGAAACCTTATACCTCAGAGTCACACAGAAGTTAAGAAAATGTAATGGTGATAAGTTTTGATGTTTTCTTAAGCAAGAAGACTATAAAATATCTCTACAGAGTTTTCGCTTGGGGATAAGCACTTCAAAAGCAGACCACATGATGTTATTCTTTCACTCAGAAAAGTAAAATAGATATTTGGCAAATTAAATATCCTGACTTCCATACAAATCATCCAAGTAAACTAAGCCTCATCTCTCCATTCAAGCCTTTCTGGGAGCCAGCATCTGGCATCACTGTGTTCTTGTGCTTTCCAGTTATCTGGAGTAAAAAACCAAAGAAAAATAGGGATAAGGAAAAATTAAGATCCTGGAAAAAAAAACCCCTCTTATCTGTGCTAGTGTTTGGTTTAAATGTTAAGAATATAAACAGCAAAATCTGCTCTGCTCTAGTGGATCACTTGCTGTCCCTTGACTGATTTATTTCTAGACTCTGAGGTGTTTGAATGTTCTACATGTGCAAAGAAATAAAATGTGACAAGGTGCCAAGTGAGTCCAAAGTCTTGTGCTGGGTCTGCTACCTTCACTGCAGTGATGCTGGGATAACACTCTTGCTATTGAGCTACTCATCTACCCACCAGCAATGCATTAGTCTCTGGCAAGATTAAGGGAGAAACAAAAGAAATACCCTCCTGAAAATTCCTCTGATACTTTTACCTAGGCAACCCCACAGATCCCAAAGGAGACTTGAGGTTGTAACTCAACACATGATTTTGCATAATTGGAGGCATCTTAAATTGCACTGTTCTAGTGTTGCTAACCCCAGAGTCTGACCTTGGCTTTAATTTTTAAAAGTTTACTTTGCTGAAGCTTCTCCTTCTCAACTTCAGTGATGATATTCAAAACAATGACAGAGCAGCTAATAGCTACAAAGTGGGCAAATAACAGAATGCTCGTCAAACTTTTTTGTACTCAGATGCCATTTTAAACACGAGCGATATTAGGAACAGAGCATGATTTAAATGTGCTTTGACATGGGAGATGATACCAGGGAAGATAAATGTTTTAAATCAAACTCTATTTAAGATAAGCACGGCATACAAAGTAGCTACTTGACTCTTGAATTTAAAAGTGCAGTTACTCAGATACATACTTAAATACACAGAACTGTATCTGGAAAATATGTTCAATGAGCAATTATATTAGTAAAGAAAATAACGTGCTCGGGCAGTATGCCACTTTATTTATTATTATTCTTCAACTGATTTTTACAACTTGCCAAAGAGCATGCTCTATACTGATGTGATGCCAAATTGAAAGTACAGGTGCACCAACATGTGAGAAAGTATTTCAACAGCTGAAGAAAAAGCTAATATTCAGAACTGAAGCTGTGTAAATCAATGTCTTCAACCACTTAGCTGTGTGCCAGAGAAAGAAAAACACCTCAGAAAGTAATAGACTTATGCTACTGTCTTCTCACAAAAAATCCTGAGCTACAAACACATTATTCTGGGTGCAACTTTACTGTCAGGTAAGCCAAAATATTTCCTTTCTAAGGATCAGAATTTATACTCAGCCCTAATTTTTTCTCTAAGTCAGTAAAGCTAATTGCTGCTTTAAAAACAGGCATGCTAAGGGTCCACTAATCTAAGATGGTCATTAAATCAGTTCAAAATGGGAATAACTGTTAATATTGGAATCTGGTAGCCTTTTAAGCTCATTTTGATCTGGTATAATGCCAAAATTTGGCATTAATGTCGAAGTCATCATAATTTATGAAATATTAATTATT
>JAOEGS010012687.1:0-35093 GCA_025447755.1 Corythornis vintsioides | reverse complement strand
TATGAAATAATAATAATGAAATAATAATTTAACTTATTGAGAATTCCACAACTTTTTACTTGGTAAGGGTGTAGAGGAAAAAAAGGGAAAAAAAAACTTTTAAAGAGGAGTGAACCTCCTGAGTTTTCCTGCTCCTAAGTAATTTGGAAACAGATTCAGGTTTATAGCAGAAATGTTGCCAGCTTTTCCCACAGGCAGCAATAGGCAGTGTAAACTTCAGGGCCACATTGGAAACAAACACATTTTATACCTGTGGGAAGCAGGGAGGTTCAGTTTTCCAATGGTTTAAATAATTAATATCCAGCAGTTGAGAAATACAAGCTGATGTAATATACAGTGGTGCCAGTGGGTACTGTAGCAAAAGGGCAGCAATAATCCCAATGTCAAGCTGAGATCTGCTGCTGTGCAAACCTCAAGGCCTACAACCAACTGGCTCAAAGGTTTTCATAGAATCACAGAATCATTCAGGTTGGAAAAGACCCTTGGGATCATCAAGTCCAACCCTTAACCCCACTCTACGAAGTTCACCCCTAAACCAGATGCTGACTCAGCTGTCCAAGTACCATTCCTAGGTTAGCAAGGAGAAAAAGATGAAAGCCTGGAACATCCAGTATCCTTTAAAAGTGCTCTAAAGAGAAAACATTGCCCTTTGAAATACATCAGAAAAAGCACTACTGGGCATTTGGGATTGCAGTGAGTGGTTATGTCAAGTGGCCACTATGATAACATTTCCCAAGCTAGAGTGAGGGCTTCTTTGTACAGGGATTTATTGAGGGAAGGATCTTTCCCAGGGCACTTAAAAAAAGCCCCTACCAAAGAGTACCATTTCACTGAAAAAAAATTAATTCTAAAAAGAACTCTGCTAGCCTGTTATCTCCCCTTTATAACTGCATCACTCTTAGTTTATACGTCCATTAGTCTTCAGTCGGACTAAAAGAAGTAGTTTTTCTTTCAAAGGTAAGTCAGAGAAGGAATCAAAAAAGCAGTAAAAGATTTATTGTTTTGTGTATCTGCTAATTGTCCTTCGGGTAATAAATAAATAAAGCCAGGGGCTTGTAACTCAAGCAATTTACCTTAGGAGAAATTTTGGGTACTTTTTTCCCCAGGCACTATGAAATCTGAGAGTTCTAATACTATTTGTGTTCACAGCACCTAACACACTCCTGAAGTGTGATGCTTACTGTAGCTAGTCAGTTATGGCCTCCTGGAAGGAAGCAGTTATTGCTTCTCATGCCTACCACAGGAAAACTCAATAAGCTCATTCTTCACCTTTTATATTCTGAGACACTGTTCCCTTCTACAGCTACCTTATATATTAGCATTTGACCAATCTTCAATACAGTGACTCTCTAAAAGCTGTCTTATATCCTCTCCTAAAGCTAACATTTCTCCTTTTTTAACTACATGCACAACTCCCAACTGCTAATCACCATCTTTGCTGAATGCTTTTCTCCTGCTGTTTCTGAACACTTCAAAACCTTGAGACTTTGAGATATAGTGTGATTGTGAGAGAGGCTAAGGATTTTCACAGAACTCTCTTTTCTCCAGTGCACACTCAAGCACAAAGTACAGCTATCTGCTTAGTTATAGCAGTTGTCTTCTGCAAGTCTAGATGTTTCTTAGGATACAGGGAAAAATATGGTTTTCTCTTTATTTCAGATGCACTGGCTGAAACTACTGAATCTATTAATGTTCTCATATTTTTAAGTAGATGAGGAAGACACCGAATGTATTTAACAAAAAACATCTCTAAACAAATTTGAACAACTTTCCAAACAAGTTATTATGCCCCATGTGATACTATCAACAAATGTCACCTAGTTTGAATGCTCTTCATCTAACACTGTTGTGTAGTAACCCAAACCAGGAACTGCAGCACTTTTTGGGCTTGCAGATGAAGAGCACCCTGACCAATCCATTCTGATTGATGACATCTGGAAATTTGTCTGCTTATTTGCTTCCTTTCCTCTAAGACTAAAGTGTCTGTCTTAGGGGGACACACCCATATCCAAGAAATTTGTTCTCACCTTGATGTTTCTTTCACTATGTTTTGCTATATTTACTGTGGCTTTGACTCATCCTTCCAAAGTTCAAGATAGTTTTCCAATGAAGCCTTCAGAAACTGCTTTGATCCCAGTTTTGGCAGTCAGCTCTCATCACATATTTCATTTGTTACTTTAGATATAAGACCCTATCCAAGACAGTCCAAGAGCAAAGAAGAGGAACAGCCTCCAAATACGGTGAGAGCTAAGCTAGTTTCTGGAGTAATTTAGCACATTGGCATGTGTAAGAATGGGGAGAACTGGAACAAGTTTTAAATAATGCTCTAAATAGACTGTGGTGAAACGTTCAGAACTTAAAACTGCAGAGAAAATCCTGAAACAGATGAATAACTAAGACTCCATTAGTAAATATTATTCTGTTGTGATCAACTCCAGCAATAAAATGCTGCTTCAACTCTCTGAAATCCAGTCCGACAAAGCAAAGGTTACTGTAAGTCCTCAACTTAGTATTTGGTTTATAAAGCCAAATATAAACTAGTAAAGTTTATATAATCAAACACTAAGGAGGATTTTTTTTCCAAAGCAATTATAGTGGACAGTTGTTAAGAATACCAGAAAAAAATACTTCTCAGTACCAACTGAATCTTAAGTCAGATCACAAAATTCTTTTGCTTTTAATTTGGATTATTTTTCCCCACTGATGTTGGATATTCCTTTCATTTAGTCTCTCAGTTTAAAATACACAGTTTCCCAGTATTCTGTATGTGAATTATGAGGAGGCAAATCACAAGAGTTTCTGAAGTGGCAGTAACGTTAATTAAGTGAACTGTTACATGTATCATAGCCAACAAGAATCTGTCCCTTAAAAATAAAGTTATTTATACAGTGTAAGAATATAGGAAGTTTTCTTTGTCTGATCCAGAAAACACATAAGCCTGGTAGTCACAGTCAATATACTTCACACACACCAAAAAGTCAGGACTGTATCTCAAAGCACCCACATTTTCTCCCTTGGTCCTGAAGAGCAGCGCCTGGCACCTGCTGTAAGCTAATTCCTATTCTCTTGTCCTCCAATTTATAAAGAAATAAAGCAAATTTGATGCTAGCCTGTTGGATAAAGGAGTGCCTGAGGCTACACACCCAAGTCTAGCAGCAGTGCTGTTCATCACAAAAACTTGTACAATCTTTTAGGTAAAACTGAATTCTCTCAGAGCTCATTTTTAACTTCCACAATACACAAAAGAGTATATCAGATAATTTCATTCTGTATACTTAGGACAGTAATTTGGAATCTCATAATCTTACAATTTAAAACATGTAACTGTGGTAGTTTTTCAGCCATAACTATAAAATGCTGGAGCACATATCTACAAAGAAATTAAAACTACAAATTGCATGAACACTTTAAACTGTTATACATATTTAATGACTTAGTTTAAAATAGCATGTTAAAACTCCTTAAAAAAAGTGTATTGAAAAATAGTTACCCAATTGCAATTGCTATGCACGAAACTTATTTTTCTTTTTTTAAATGGCATTTTGAATTTTGTGATTCAATGTTCCTTAAAATAAAAACTAAGTAACCTACAATTAGCAAAATGTAAGAATATTTAAGTTATGAACTATAAATTAATGAAATAAGCTGCTTTAATGAAGGAAACATTTTATTAGGAAATAGAAAATACTCATAGCTGTAGAGTCAGCAGCTGCTTTTAAAGGATGCCATTAAGCTGCTATTACTTTGACAAAGCTCCATCCTCAAAAGAGGCAGATTTTCTTAATGTATCATAGAAGACCTTGGCAAATTACATCTTATTAATTAAATTTAAATGGAGACCCTTCTTGTCTCCTGTAAAGGTGTTCCAGAAAGTCAATTTTCAAGAAATTAATAATGTAAACCACAAGTTATTGGAGAAGACAGTCATCACCTAAGGAAGCCAAGAACGACACATTTTGGTGGCTGGTTTGTTAAGAGTCCATGAGACTCTGAGCCAGACACCTACTTCAAGTAACAACAGAGGTGATCTGGCTGGCCATGTGCTACATGCACCAAATTTCCTCAAGTCACTTTCTAACTTTCCTAGGAAAGTGGTTTGCTTAATCCATCAGAGGATTAAGCACACCCTGAAAAGGCAGGAGTGACAACTGGCTAAAGGCCAGACACCTGCCTCACACCTGACACCTTGGGAACCAACCCTTACCTTAAACTCCTACCTGACACTCATCTGGCTAGTGAAGAATGCTGTTAATCTTCCTATTACAAAAAATTCCCAAACTGGCACATTCTAGGCTAATAGATCCCTTAAAATCTGAACCCTAGTCCTACGTCTTGTTGTTGGCTTTTCTGAATCTCACAGTGGAATCCCCCCAGTGTTTGTTCGACTTGTTCCCTCAGTGTCACACAGCAGATACTGCTAAGGTTGAAACAAAAGATCACTCCATGAAGTTTCCTTGCTTTTTAATGTTTTCCTTCATTAAAATGTGGCATGTCCCTAAAACCTTTTTAAGCTGCTTACTTTTACAGTATAAACACATCAGTATTTAGCCACAGAGGGTACTTTTCCTTCCTAAACCATCATCCATTTATCAAAGACTGATCTACATTGCTAAATGCTGTATAAAACACACTGTAAATACACTGTAATAATCTCCATATAATAACTATTGGCTTCCATTGAATATACTGATATTTATATAAACATTACACCAGACAATGCCACACAATTTTCAAATTGGGCTGTACTTAGTGCGGTAGGCTTCTATCTTAATTATTTGGTAAGTAGTACAGACAAGACAGAACAACTTCCTTCAGCAAACAGTCTTATTCCTATCTCATATAAAATGGCCCTATTACAAAAGAATCCAACAAAAGAATCCAACATTTCATTTATTAATGCAGAGTAAGAGACAGGATTGTTTTTCATCATCATTATTTATAGCTTTACTAATGTGCCCAGTGTTACCCAAAAGGGCAATGTAGCCCAAGTGGGCTGCAGTCAGAGCTTGCACAACACTCCCATAAAAACAATTTAAATAGCTTAAAATATAGAAATGAAATGCTGATATTTAGTCTGTTTGGTTCCATGAAGAATTAACTTTAGTAAATGTAACTGGAGAGAGAATTGTCCTTAATGATCCTTCTAGTTTACATCTAAATATTTCAATAGTTCTTTAATTGCTAAACTCTATTTAAAATTGAAAACCTTTATTAGGGGGGGTTGAGATGTTAAATAATAAAAACTCAAAAGCCAACTCCATGCTGGGAAAACTGGAAGCTATTTAATCATGCTGGGCTCTGACATTGTCAATAGAATTAGGGTTGGTATCAACTAACATTACACTCTGAGGTAGGGAAATTGCACTGTCTGCATTTCCAAATGGGCACAGGAACTGAGATAAGTTACCAGATGTGAATTACAGATGGAATCTGGTATTCAATATGCAGCATGGTGTCTTCAGAGACCCACCTTCATCCTCTATCCTCATTCCACATCTACTCACCCAACTGGACAGTTGCAAAGTCACTGAGACATGGGGCGAAACAGCTGATGGAAACCTGCATAACAAAGCACTTGTAAGTACACGTACATCTCAAGAGCTGGCTGTGATCCCCCATAGCTACCTTGTGACCCAGACACCTCAAAGGGAAGAGCCCTTTCTACATGCTGTATGTCCAGAGTTGGATGATGAAGGACCTAGCCATGGAGCAAGCTAACTGACAGGAAAGGAAATGCATTCCAGTGAAATTCAAGCCTTCAAGTAACTTGGTGAACTCCTCCAAATGTTCTTCTCCTGAGCCCAAACCACTCTTTGTACCTCCTTAGCACCCAGAAAACCTACATCGGGGACAGACTTTCCTGCTTTGCTTCTTCAAGGAAGAAAAGAAGACATGCAAAAGCTTTTACTTTTTTTTTTTTTTTCTAATAAAAGTATCTGTAAAAAACTCATGGGTGCATTGGAAAAAATACCTATAGGGCAGGGAGGGGTGGAAAAATGTTCCTGTTTTCTGCCATTCTGGCTGGGTTTTATTCTGTCAAGCATGAAGAGAAATATGCATCATGTTTTCCATATCAAAATTTGCAGGGTGTTTGCTCTCACATTACATGCAGGTCTGGCCTGTGGTGCCAAAGATCTCCTAGTAATATTTACACAACCACAGAATCAGAAGCATGGTGCATTTGAAGGGACTGCAGCTGTCACCTAAAAAGAGATGTACATATTAGCAACATGTATGAACATGTCATTTTTTCACCTAATTAGAACTTCTGGACACCAGTGAAGAGATTTCCCTTCATGACTGCCCTGCAAACAGCTGGGATATTCATTTAGAGCTGTACTTAAGGAAATACATCTCTCTCTGGTCTGAGAGCCTGAACAGCACAGTTCCTGCCAACACTACTTAAGTGGAGCTTAGGAGGTACATGCTTTGAATAACACAGATTAATATCACAATTGGAGAAAAGCTGTGGTAGTGCATTGTGGTGCTTTATTAGTGTTAGACATGCAATATTTATTGAATGAACAGAAATTAAAATATTAAGATAACAATTTAACAAAATTAAAGGAGCTGAAGTTGCAAGAATGAAACAAAAATAAAGGGTTTTTTTCATGCATTCTAAGTTTATAGATCTCACATGTGCATATAGTTGTGATTCTGTACCATTATTAAATGTAGACAAACTACCATTGATTGCACGAGACGAAATCAACCCTTGTTATAAGTAATGTTCAGATCTTTTACAGACTTCCTATACAACCTGGATCTTCAGCTTTTTATAATACATTGTAATACAAGACATCTGGAAGCTTCTAAAATGAACAGCAATGGCTCTACCACTTGCAACATACAGTGGCTTCTTCAATGTACAAATTATGAAGATAAAGCAAATGCCCACCACGCTTTTAGAGGCCATGACTTTTTCAACAGAAGCAAATCTCCAAACCCTTCATGAACAGATTAAAGTGCTACCTATTGCATATTAAACACTTCCAGTGACTGTATCTATATTTAGAAGCTATAAATCCCTGAAAATAGGGTTTTCATCCCAAAAGTGCTGACAGACCCTTAAATCTTGCATCATCAACTCAGCAGCACTGTAATCCTTCACCAGGTACTTCAAGGAGAGGAAGTTAGTCAACATGCTTTAAATATCTCAATTTTAAAAGCCCACAGCTAACACCTCTATCATACCTACAACAGTAATAGATACATGAAAAGCAAAAAAAGCATGAGCTTACTTTACATAGGATAATATATTTTCTTTAAATCTGGAAGTGGAAATAAACCTCCAGTGCAGCAGTAAACATATTAAGACAGCAGTTCTGTTTAAGATGCATCTAAGAAAGGGCATCCTGTACAGAAAGAAATGCAGACTAGTACCTCATGACCATGATTTTCATCAGTTCCCCAAATCATGAAACCTTTCTAAATGCAAGGCAACATTTTCACAGCTGGAAAATTACAAATAGTTTTTGATGCAGAGCCAACAGTAATAAATGTAGTTATGTATAATCTAGGGAGAATGCTACATTCATTAGTAGGTGGAAAACCAAGCTAAATGTAAAATACAGCAGCAAGAGGTAACATATATAAATATTAAACATCCTTCTGGAATGGCAGAAAGTTTAAATTTGTTACTTATAACATTAAAGTATGGCCTTGATATTTGTTCTTTAAAGTAAATCAAGTACATGGCTATGAGCAGAGGTGGTTCAAAGGATAATTTCAAAGCATAGTGTGTGCATGGATGAACTCTTATGCTAATTTTTGAGACCAAAAAATAAAAATAATGTGGAGATGTCCAAAATTTTTCATCCCTACATTTAAAAGGGCAAGTAAGACTGACCATAAGCAGGAAGTTATTGTGTTTTTAAAATGATATGCAAGAAAGTTTATCCTATGGGAAATACAGAACTTCCTTTATTTTCAATTACTCTGTATGAAATGTTTTCACTTGAAAGCTGCATCGTTGAGCAAATACACGTGGGGTGAAGATGCTTTTCAAAAATAATGTCAGAATCTTCTTTATAAGCAGTAATTTATTTCCAGAACTGCTCCAAAAACAGATTATATCTTTAGCTGTAAGAACTCTACACAAATATTTTCATAGTTGTAAATGTCCCATTCCACCTCTCTCAGAAACTTTACCTTTTCCAAATTGCATCTGTCGTTCTCTCCTCTTTCTTGACAGACTATTAGAAACAAAAGGTGCTTTCATTCACTTACAGATCAGATAAAGACTAGATAGCACATTCAAAGCTTCACTAAATTTCTTCACTAATGCACAAAAATTGATCTTTTCGCTACCTTTAATCTGCTTATCATTCTTGGTATGCAAATATGTCAAATGATCTGCTTTTAGTCAATTATTCAGTTTGATATTCTACATTTACATTCTAAAAGAAGTGATTTCAGAGGTGCTAAATATAGTAGAGTTTCATTTTAATAATTATAAGTTGACTTGCAAGTTAAAAGTCATTGGAGCATATTCTCTGGTTAGTTTACTTGTTAAACCCCATTGGTACGTGTGATTTAATCACTGTAGATACTACAGATGGTCTCATACAAGTTAGTTTGAAAATTACTGTGGAATTCAAAACAATTGGACAACACCTCCCCATTAACAAAATGAGAAAACCACTTGCTTCGCTCAGACATTTGAAAATGTTTAACAACTTCTATGGAAATACTGAGTAACTGAAAGACATATTGGTGTAATTAGGAAAGTAAAATCTAATTGAGTGCAAAACCTAACTTCCAACAGCAAACGTACCATAACTTAGTACATAACCTTTGGCACTTTGAATATATTACAACAAATTTACAGTCATTTAGATCTTAATTGGGTTAAAAGCACATTCATCTGATTTATGAGGTACTGAACTTGATAAACCCTTAGGTTGCCAAAAGAAAGAGTACCTGACAAACTGGATTCACTTCTGTGCTACAAACATGTAAATGCAGAGCACTGTAACTCGGGGTAGGGCCTGAGTCACTCGGGCTCCATCCAGGCACAATGATCTACGCTATGGATCCCAACGGTGTCTTGGGAATACTCCAACTACACACATTGAGGGACATAGTGCTAGGGGATGGGAGATAGCTGCTAAAAAAGTGAAAAAACAAAGAAGAACAAAAAGCCAAAAATAAATAAATGAAATCTAAGAACAAGTGTATAAAGAAGGTTTTTTTTCTATCAAATGAAATTCTGTGCTGTCATACAACACTAACATAGTCAAAAACATTGAGATAGTAGAACTATTTCAACTTCTCCAGATCATAATTATTCAAGATATTACTCATTTTTGCAGTTTTAAAAATGAAAACATATTTAGACCTTTTATAACAGCAACAAAATTGTAATTTAATTTCAAGGGTTTTTAATTCCTCCTCAGTAACAGCCATGGTGCTATAAAAAAACCCAAAACAAAACTAAACCAAATACCAGTTCCGGTGTAGAAAAAGAAGAGGAAGGGAAGAGAGTTTTCTTAAATTCCAAACTAAAATATTATATATATTTTTTGTTACTACACTTGACTGTAACAGATGATGCAATTGAGACTCTTATGAAGGAAATTAAAATGAAAATCTATTTATGTTAATATTGTGAGGTTTCTTCTCCTACAGTATCCTCCCATTGTACATTCATCTCTATATTTTTGCCAATTTATTAACAAATACCTTTTCCACATGTCATTGTATAACAATCATTAAATGATCAGGAAGACATTTACTACATTCTTCTTTCATTTGCTCATTTCATTTGCTTCAGTTTAGAAGTACTTAGAAGGAACACATTTTTTTCTATGAAAAGGCTTTCTAAGTGTGTGTTTAAGCAATGTAGCCTATTGCTAAAGGCATATACTTCATTCTCGTAAGATAAAAAAACCTAAGATATATATATCATATAAAACTCAACCTTAAATTGAGTCAGTTCTGTATTTTTTTAATTATGTCTATTTTAAGTCAGTTTGTTCTTTTCTCCTACATTTTTACTGTAGATTTCTGAACAAAGTATTCACATTTTTTTCCATACTTTTCTCCAGTCCTACCTCCAACTAGTAACACTGCTCAGAGTACTCCGACATATAAAAAGACATGCAATAACTTCATATAAAAAGATCCTCAAAACAACCTTATGTCATGAGCTCAGTACCAAAGTTCAATCATTATACACAAAATTCAGCATTTAAGTGTAAAATAACTGATTCCAGCATGTGCCATGACTGAAATGGCATGGGATTTTTTACACTGGCATACAAAAAGCACATTGTATAGAGTACAGCATTTACTCAGCAAAGATTGTGCATCACTGTTTTCCTCTAATACATGTAGAACAGACTACATTCCATTGCAATAAATCACAGTTGTGTTTAGTTAAGCGTAGTACACTGGCTTGAAAACAGTGATCTTGATGGCATGCTGTAATATCAGAATCACTAGATTTGCATAATACCTATAATCACTCCAGAAAACATTCATCATAGCACAGGCTTCCCAGGTGAAACTGCCACATGGTGAACATGGAGCTATTATTTAAACAGCATGGACATCGTCAATGTGTATTATTAACTCTATTATAAGTATTCTGTACCTAAAGGTGTTTTCAAAAGGAAAAAAATAATATTTAGCTAACTAACAGAATATTACTTCTGGCAGTCCCTGCTAGTGTTTGGAATAAAAAAACAGATGAAAAAAAACCCCATATCATAGTCCTGTCCTCCCCTGATTCCTGGGATTTCTTATGTGAAAAGGAATGAAGAGAAGTCAAAGTGATTTCCTTCCACTCAAGTCCCATCAAGCATCACTATCTCAGCTTTTGGAAAATTTGCCAGCTTTCCGAGAAGGCTCATATGGCACTCTGAGAATACTTGGTGTTTCTTCCATTACTCTCACGAGGAGATTATCAATGTAATCCTCGAGTTCACGAATATGGGTGTCCTTCTTCTTAAGTTGCTCTTTATGTTTCACCAGCTCCTGCAAAACCTCTTCGTAAGTAAGGTTACGGTATCCTGCAGTGGCATCAAAAGGATTTCCTTCCTACAGAGAAGGTTAAAAGAAACACCATATTTTATTAACCAGTTCAGTGTTCTGAATAAATTGATGGGTTGTATGTCTCTTGTGCACCTCTTGACAGAAGCAACTTCTCTTAGAGAAAAACCTCTGCTTGCTCTAGAGCTTTTCACACTGTCATCTCATAAAAAAAATACTGCTCTCTGTGAGATGTATGCACAGTTAATAACCATATGAGCACTAACCACAGGAACAGTTAGCAGGTCCAACTGTGTGGTAATCTTAATAATAGAAGAACAATAGAAAGAGCCCTAAGAATTCATATCCAGTGGTAATGTTTTTGAGTGTTATCATAGCAAAACATTCTGTTCGCTCTAAATGATATCAGCTCTCATCTGTCTTTTCTATTCCCTTTCTAGACATTAGTGGTACTCCAGGCCTCGACTCTGAATCACATAACAAACTGTGATTTGAAATTTCAGGTGAAGCTAAAAGACTGCATCTTATTTGTACCAGAGCACTCAAGATGGAAACATGTACACTAAAAGATCTTACTTGCTTTAAAACTAGAGGAGCCCAGAATTAAGCAGCAGAGAAGACAACTGTTTCTGATTTCTGACAACGCTGTATGTGCAGGTACTAGCAGAGATAGGTATATTAGTCTCCTCAACTAAGGGCAACATGAGATCCAAAACAATCTAAAATTGAATGCCTTATTTTGTGTCAAAAATAATTAGTTATGATCTTAAGAAACCTGGAAATGTAAAACTGAGAAAAAGATTGTGAGAATGAATTTGCAAAAGTGAAGTGGTAGACACACTAAGCAGTAACTTTTACATGATTCAGAAATGCAGACATTTAAAAGATCTGGAACCTCTAATTAAGTAAAAAAATCTAACCTGTCCAATCCTGCAGCTCTAGCAGAGCAGAAGAACACAAGATCTCTTTTGTGTACAGTAGAAACGTCATTAAAAATGAGAAAGCTTGCACAGCTAGGAAGCCCACCACATAATAGAGTCATATTCATTCCTCTTCCATGCTCGTTCCTTTTCTTTCCATCCAGCTCCATATTTGCACACTGGCATATGTTGAATCATTAAAATACGCAGGTGGCCCAAGTTTTCAAATAAACCTAATTAAAAGTGGTGGTGCACTGCAAATAGGCTGGAGTATGACAGATCAATCAGCCTCTCTCCATCAATTATATTCTACCAGTAGCTCTCAAAAATATGTGCTTTTCAAGGTTTCTCCTATTTGAGATATTTAATGTTATCTTTATGTATGTGTATTCAGTATTTTAAACTTAGCAAGTTACAAGATGGTAAGAGATCTGTAACTCCCACTTTACTAACATGGCTAACTTAATGTATACATTGGTTAGTAATTGACTTCCAACAACAGAAAACAACTTCACTTTGTGGTCATTATATTTTTAGCACATTTTCTTCTACAAGAAGTAGATTTTTTTCTTGATGGTACTAGATTTTTGTACATAGTGGAAAAGACACTATGAACACTTCCATGTCTAAAATATACGGTTAGTCTAATTTTCTGATTTGGCAAATGACCAAGGATTAAGATGCAATGATGTCTTTAATTACTTTCTAAATATACTGGAAGATGGGGTGTAATACATATGCTTTAAAGATGTTTTTTCATACACATGCTCTATATACATCTTTGAGAGGAATAACTTATCACACCAATTACAGAATAAAAAACTACTTAATGGATGTTAGTACTTAAAATCTTCTTAATGATATTTATTTCTAAGTGTTCAGTTCAAGCAAGTAAGTGATATTTTAGTGTACAAGGAGCAAATACTATATATCTACAAAACCAGATACTACAATTTTAATACAAAACATTAACCTTAAAATGAATCATTAAGAGAAAATATTCTAAACGGCATGCTATGCAAAGAGCAACTGTCTCAGCTACAAAATATGACTGGGGTACACACTGACAGCCAGAGGAAATGGAATTAGATAAAATGAAGGCCTGGCAATCTCTGATCATCTCTTCATTGTTCTAATGAGGAATCCTGCTCTGGGAATATCATCTAAGCTACTTTCACATCTTTTGTTCTACTTACTTCATCTTCTTTTCAGTTCTTAATTATGCCTTAAAGAGCTCATGCTGCCCTTTCAACTGGCTACTGCTCCCATTTAAACACTGCTTTCAGAGACAGGTGTTGGCACCAGAGTAGAAGACATACAAACATAATTACTAAATGTGATGCACAAGGAAGAAATATAACAACTTGGTGAAGGCTATTATAGCAGAACCTAATAATAAATTCAAACACCTTAGAAAGAAATCTTGAGCATTTAAAAAAAATAAAATGGTTTCATTCAAAACTATGGTCGATAGATAGTTTCTCCTCCTAATTTGTGTTTTGTATTAAATGAGCACCACCTCATAATCCTACAACTGACATTTAGGATAACTGGTATTCCAAAAGAAAAATCATCAAGGATTTATTTTATCACCTTTAAATCCTATAAATAAAACAATTCACATCTTATTTCTTAAAAGAATTAAACTGATGCCTTTACCAGCAATAAATTACATGATTTGCAGTAGTATATTTGCAAGCACATAGAAACTGTAATTATGGTTACTTTACAGACAATAGCTGCAAAGTTAAATCATTGTTTTTGATGTCGCTTTTTGTCAGAGATTAAGTAACCGCCTGGTAGAATACAGTTTACTATCTGATCAAAGGCAGCCTTCATACAGTCCAACATCTCCCACCAGTTACTTCACAATAAAAACTTGGGCATGTAGAATAACATCAAATGTTATTAGAAATCATTTACATAAAGCAGCAAAAAACAAACAGTACGATGTCATATTAGCTTGTGAAACTTATTTTCTATATGAAGACTGAAAATACTTTTAAAGATTTTATCTATTTGCAGAACAAATTCTAGTAAGGCCACGTTATCCTTCAAAGACACTGCATAAGAAATCTGCGGGGGGGTGGGGTGTGTGTGTGTGTATTGTGTTTTCTTAGTATACAACTTATTCCAGGTACTTTTAGAGTAAAAATAATATTTTTAATAATAACTGTAAGCATTTATAGGTTTAGTGTTTCCTGAGAGTCTGTTCATTTATTATTTGTATTATTAATTCTATCACATATCAGGTCATTACTTCCATTTTGAATTGCCAGATGTCCTCAAGTCTCTGGCTATAGTGATAGGAAACCCCTGTTAAGTCAACTAATACATCACAGCCTAATGCAGGGTTCCTCACCTGACCAGTACTTTTCCAGTCATCTGAAATACCCCAAAGCAACAGTTTTCTTCTTACTTTCTGTGCAAAGATATAGTTTTTCCCTTATTTATATCTTCATACCAGAATTACACTGCATATTGAGTGCAAAACTCTCCTTTATTTCCCAATTTATACTAAGACTGTAATTTTCAAATTAGTTTTTCTGGGTATGTAAAAAGAAAAACACAAAAAACCCTCAACATTTCCTCTGAAGAGGTTAAACAAGAATAATAGTTTATATTGTGTCAAGTACCAATTAGTTGGCATTTACTGATGGCTTTCCATAACACTTTGTAACTCACCATTGTTTTCCTGAGGTCCTCGCTGCCACAAGGATTCATATTAAAACTGTAAGAAAAAAACAAAACCCCAAATATTAGCAGTGCATACTTATCTGACCAAAACATCTACTAGAAGGCACCACTGATTTAGGTATATGGTTATAAAATATTTAATATATTTTCTTGATTTGTTTAACTTAGGAAAGGTAGGAAAATATTCAAAGTTAATGGAAATTTTTATATATTCTTTATTCAGAATTTGTTATATTTGTAATATTCTTTTTGTCACAGAATTTGAATACCCAATTATGAAATGTAAGAAAGGATATTACAGACAGAGCTTCCCTAGATCTTCTCTTACCTAGACAACTCAAGCTTCTAAGCAAAGCAATACTTTAAACAAAGCATTCTGGAAACAGGTCCCTGGGATGAGAATGTTAAAGAACACCACCAAACCCCTGCAGACCAACATGTATTCCCAGCTTTCATGGCAGTTGCTAGAGGAGAAAGGTCTTTTAGAAATGCCAGTGAAATCATCAGCTTCACTCAGAGCTGAAAAGCTATCTTGTTTCAGCAATTTTTGTTTAAAACTTATAATTGAGTAAATAATTTATTGTTTTATTAATTTGGTGATTAACCTGCATATCCAAAAAGCAAAGCTATTTCATTATATTGCTGTGTTGAGATTTTTTAGTTCCTCAACTGCAAAAGTGAAGCTGATACTGATAAATGCAGCCATGGTGTCAGGCCTAAGAAACAGTCCACTGATCTCTCAGGCTGACGAAATTATTAGCAAATATATTCAAAAACAGTGCTGATATGTTCTTATGTACTTGCTACAGCAAATTTTGAAAGAAGACTAACTCTGACATTATGTTCAGAATTTGGATATAGATCACAAATACTATTTACTTGGTAGCAGACAACAGTTTCACATCACAGACTCTACTGTTTGGTTCGCCTGCATGTACTGGCTATCAAGGGTAATGCCTATTGACTGATATTAATGCAGTTAAGTTCCAAAAAAATATGTTTACAGATTTAGGTTTTTTTTTTTCCTTTTAAAGGTAGTTTCAAGTAAGGAATGTATATTTTTGTGACTGCTTATCACTCTGTTATCTGAACTTTGTAAGCTATATATTTGTAAGCCAAATATAAAACTTTATTTTTGCTGTTAAAAAATGTACTTCCATTAAAACTATTTCTTTATTCAATTTTTTTTTATTCTGTGCATTATCTTTCCTTTCCAAAGTATGCAGTCATTTGCTCACTCAGAAGTGCCATGAACCATCTGGTGGACTGTGGTTATTAGATAAAGATTGGATTACACCAACAGTCACAATGAGAAATCAAGAGGTGTCTGACAAACCAAGTCGTGGCTAATTCCCATTACACCTGCCTGTAACAGTGATCCGAGCAGCCTGCCCAGCTTGCTGGAGACCAGTTCTGAATGAGGGGCCTCTTTCAACGGGTATTGTCTGCAAAGCTAAAGGCAGGAACCCTCCCTCACAGCCCGCCTTTTAGCTTCACACTGATGTGTCAAACACATGATGAACTCGCTTCATTCATGGCTGCCTTTTGTGATCCCAGCACAAAAAAAAAATGAGTTAACTGAACTGGATTGAATTAGCTTGGTGAAAACCAAGAATGTCTCTATTTAACGAAGTGTGGCGTTAATTTGGGATATCTTTCTTTGGGGACTGTTTCCTCATGTTAGACAAGATATAGAATAATGCGGCCTGACTGCTCAACTGAGCGACTTTCTGAAAGGTTAAAAAAGCAAAAGCTTTCACTGCCTTGAATGACTTTACAGTTTCTGTGAAATAAGTTCTAGGACTCTTTGTCATAGCGGCTTAAAAGAAAAAGCAGGGGAAAAAAAAAAAAAAAGAAGAAAAAAAGAAAAAAGAGCAGTTCTGACTATGAAAAGTTACATTTGAAAATTGGAAATATAAATCACTGGCAATATGGACTAATTTGTATTTTTTAGCTAAAAAAGTTGCAATCATTTCTGTACTACTGTGGACACCTGTACCTGCAATTAGAACAGGGGACATCTGCGGATTTCACACAAATCAAAGTGAATATGCTTGCAAAAAACATTAAACTATTAAGCAAAATATTCCCCAGTAAAACCCCAAACCTCATGAAATCTCTTACTCATATTTTAAAGAGATACATGGCAAATCTGCTGCTTCTCAAGCAACAAACAGGTGCTGAGATTGCATGTAACACTTTTTGTCTCCTAGGTAAGATGGGAGCCCTGTGGCCTCGCTCAGCCCCGCAGGGTTTCCTGCCAGCGCTCCCAGCCCGAGGTGAGTGTGAGCAGAGCCAGGCTCAGTGCCGAGCCCGGGATTCTCTTTCTGAGGACCATGTAATACCTCACAAGAAAATACTGTCAAATGATGGGGAAGTTGCATGTTTGGGGCTTTGAAATTCATATGAGCATTTATTTTTTTAATTTAAATCTCATCACAATGGTACACTCCCAAATCACCTTCTCACTTGATTACAGCTTATAGAAAATATTGCCTCTAAAACTACAGCCCCCCGTGCTGCACAACCACCATAATCCTCCTTTGAGCAGCCATTTTCTTGACTTCCTAAGGGCATTTTTAAATCATTGATCTGAGCAGTAATAAAAATAATGTCATTTTTGAATAAGTCACAATCATAGCTCATAGTGACAGTGCTAGTTATAGTCTCATCTCTCATCTTTCCCCAGGGTTTGATGAACTGGCAGGGAACTTTTGTTATGGAAGCTCAAAAAAATATGTTCACAGCTTGGGGGGAAAATAAAAAAGGTTTCTTTCTGGTTTTGGGGGTTGAATATAGCTTACTGTGAACAGTGATTGTAAAAAAGGGGCACTGTGGGATTCTATAATAGTTGTTTCTCAGTTATGCCCAAACTCAATTTGCTCAGTTTACAAGTAAAAAGGTGTTTCTTCTCTAGCAAATGGACTTTCTGCCAACTCATTGAGAACTGCAGTCAAACTGTTTTTCTCTGGCTCATTGTCATTATCATTTAACTTCCATATGTTGATATATCTGAGTATAACACCTCTCACTGGACATACCTTCCAACCTACACAAACAGGTTTGACTGCTCCTCTTTCTGGTCACTGAAAAGACCTCAACTACCTTCTTGCTCCTGGGCCCTTCATCATCTCAAGGAATCAAATAATTTTCTACCTCTTCCACTTAGCTAGACAAGGGAAGAAGCCCTCCTCTCCATGACTGTGGAGGCTCTATGTGACTCAAGGTCATGTCCCAGGTCCTATAATGATGTTTGTTTCTCTCTTACAACAAATAAACTTCCATTCACTCCAATCACCTTCAAGACAGTTAGGACCAGTAAAACAAAGTAAATCACACAAGCACAGATTCAAAATCAGCTACAGTGGGATCAGGCAGGTGACACTGGCCAAGCAAGCCACCCAACTTCCACATTGTCACTACCTCACTTAGGTAAAATAAACACCTTCAATCTATCACAAAAAATAATTCATGTCCCACATGTCACTCACCTGGGAATTCTGTTGGTTTCCTTAACAGTTACTTTATATCAGCTATTTTTACCTGATTAAGTAATTATTTTGCTGCTTGGAATATAACTGTGGGTTGTTTCTTTGGTTTGTTGGGGTTGGTTGGTTTTGGTTTGTTTGTTTGTTTGTTTTTTTGTTACTGAATAGTAAAGTTTGTTTGAATTTTTGAGGTTTTATTAGCTTGGATTTCAATTTTGGGTCAACTAAGATGAGAACTCTTTCCTAACACCATTGTGCTGAGGGGAGAAAAGTAATGAGAAATAAAAATAGCATAAGCTAATAATGAAGACAGACACACTATAATGCTGATTCTATTGAGTGTTTTCAATTACTATTTCATAATCATAACAAGCATATTATTTTATATTTTCTTGTTATTTTTCCTACTTCAATACATTTCATTAGACCTACATGAAACTTGCTTTTTTTTCCCTAACACCTACTTTTTATAAGGTAGTTAAATACTTACAGTGCATGATGATTATTTGTAGTTTTAGAAACTTCAGTGGTGTTGAGTTTAGGATGTATAACAAGCTCCAGTTTATGACTGGAGCTTGTAATTTTGTCTTTTCAAGTTTAATGGTATTTAAAAATTCAAACATTAGGTCTAGTGGCTGCTTAAATATTTAGCTTCTAAATGCCTAGAGATTAAAACGATGTTTAAAAAAAATCTTTCCTGTAACTGATTTAAACATCTTAGTGCCTGAACCATTTACTCTGACAACATAATGAATAAGAATCTACTCCTAAATTATGCTGTATGGAAAGCATATTTTCTTAAGGAGCAAATGTTTTCTACTTATCTTTTGCTATTCATATGAGATATATGATTGCTGTACTGTATATTATTAGAAATTATAACTCAGATAATTACATTAATCACTACTATTCAAAATATTGAAATTTTCTAAGTTAACCTCACATCCTGTAAAATATCTGTTGTACCAATAAGCTCAGTGTGAGCTTTCAAGTTTTTTCCTTTAAAATTGAATGTCTAAATCTAGGTAATAAGCAAAGCTCTACTATGTTAATTTTCCATTAGAGTTAAAATATTATTCCTGTTTGTATTTCTCAGTGTTTAGACTGATTCTTATTACAGTGCTTAGCATTTTTCTTTGGATTTTTCACAGCACATATAAAAACTTTGAAATATTAGGATGCAATTTAAGTTATTACCAGTGTACCAGAAAAACAAAAGAAATGAATAAAATCAGACACAGTTAATGAAATTCAGAATCTTAGTTTTCCATTGAAAAACATTAGCCTGCTGTGCCTGGCAATGCAGACATCACTTCATACTCCGAGATGGAACGACTGTCATGTCTGGCAGCTAAGCAAGTATGGAGTAAGCATATTGCTCCCAATCATTTCCCAGTCAGATTCTGGGGAACATCACTTAAGACAATTCACTATATAAATTGTCCTGCTGTCAAGCCATGCTCCAAGGCCTTCTGGACTTTGTGTAACCCCAGGAGGACATAAAAAGAGTTTTGTTGCTATCACTCCATTTTCTGAATATTACTATGATGTCTCATGCCAAGAGTTAAGAAACTGAACAAAAACCCCTGAACTTTGAATCTAAGACACTTTTCTTTCAAATCATTTATTATGCTACATAGTCTTTAGACAGACTCATTTGGAAATGGTCTGTTCAGGTGCACTGAAAGCTTCTTCATTTATTAATAAAGAAACTAGATGTAACTTCTTTCGTGTTTTTGTTTGGTGGTGGGGATTTGAAAAAATATTATTTATTGTTCGTTTGTTTTTTTGGGGTTTTTTTTAAGAAAATGGAACAGGCAGTGCAATCCCTCCTGGGATAGATAACATGCCTTATGCATCCACTGAAAAAAGATTTCAGATGCCCTACTGTGCATCAACAGACAGTAAAGCCTTGAAAAATATCTTGTTGTGCAGAAGCAGAATGAACTTTCACAGCCATGTTCCCAAAACAGAAAACTAATTAGGAATGATTACTGATGAAGAGTCTGCAAAACTCAAGATAAATACTAAGTATTTCTACAATCTCTCTGTAGTAAATGATTGCTCCAAACTACCCTAATATTATCCCAAAGATGTGACCATTGCTGTGTAGTAGCTTTGCAAAATATTTCATTCTCATCAGACACAATGGTCTTTCTAAGTTGGATGATAACAGTCCTAGCAGGACTGACTAAGAATCTTGCTTGTTTTGTATTTTAACCTTACCTCTCATGTACTAGTAATGTGTTTGTTTTGCTGAAATAATGCTTTAATGACAACTTTACCAGACCAAAATAAGTATTATTAGCAGTCTATAGTATAATTAATGCACTGTCATAGTCTATCAATATTCTACCAAGACTATAGTCACAGCTGACGAGATCAGTCTAGTCAAATTTCAGTAGAGAACTGAAAAAAATCCTTTCAAGAAGTGCAATGCAGAAGCACATTGTTCTTAAAATATATTAACACTGACAGAGGAAACAAAGTTCCGAAAATAGCTTAGTTCATCTGGTGTCATTTTTTGACTATCAGAGAAATAACTATACATTAAATAGTCAGAAAGACTTGATTATTATAGCAAGCACAGTAATAAACTTGTTAGACCTCAAAGTTTCTAAACTGGACATGTAAAAATTAAAATAGTAAATTGTATTGTACACTGCAAAAGGATGATCTGCTTGGTGAAGAAATACAGAGACAATGCAACCCTTTGCTCTGATCAGGTTTGTAACAATGGAGCTGTGGCCAGAAGCTATATGATTCTGGCACATGGTATGCAACAGGTGAGACTCGAGACCATTTAATGGTCATTTATGCTTGATGATCATGAAGTTACTGCACTAATAACTTATGTATACTGAGGTTTCTGCTAATAGGTTTTACTTTACAACTGCAGCTGACTGGAGCCAGGCACCTGCTGTACTAACATAGCTCAATTAACAAGCAGTAACCCAGAAAGTCAAAGTTAAGTCCATGATTTTGCAAAAGCTGCTCTAGTTGACCATCACACACACATCATTTTAATATTTGCTGACATGTAGCAGGCCTGGCTGTTCTTTAGACAGCAATGTCATGATCTGAACACATTGCCTTGTGTTTTCATGGCACTTCACTCGTTTTTTTCCAAATCTAGTAAGGAACAGCTCAAAGTGCAGAGACATTGCTTGTCTCAAACACTGCAATGTGTAGCAGCAGGTGCCAGTCTGTTTGGAGCAGGCAACACTGGAGAGGCTGGCAGCTCTAAAGGCTGATGGTGGCATGGGGGAGAGAGGCTAAAGAACCACATTTGGAAACAACAGACAAAGCAGAAAGATGCAAGAGCAGCACATTTAAGAGTTGGGTTGGTTGTTGGGTTTTTGTTTGTTTTTCCAAGTTGCAGTTTTTAGAAAAGGTTTAGCAGTAAAGGAACATAAAATACAAAAAAAAAAATTATTTAAATTTTGTTCTATGCTACAATTGACAAGTAACTTTTAAAAATACCAACATTATTTATAACTGTTACAGAGATTCCTAGGAATGCACATTCTCCTCCACTATTCCATCTCCCACATTTCTTAGAATGTAACATACTTCTGACAGAACTTAAGTTTAACTAGCTTGTAGACAGAAGCTTTATCTTCTGAAAGCTCTCAAACATCTATTAATTCAGCTTCCCAGATCTGGAATTTGATCAGACTAGTAACAACCTGTCAGCTTTAAATATTGGACTATTTGTTTCCCTGTGTCCAGTGCCTAAGATCTTGTTAATTACCTAAACTCTCTTTCGGTAGGTCTTGTTAATTACCCGTCTCCTGTCTCAGAGGACCTTGTTAATAACTTGTACAATCTCTCTAAAAAGGTCTTAATAACACATTAAAATTAAAGATGCTTTTCTTTTAGCACTTGTCAAGTGGTGTAAATTGAGAAATTTTCACATCAGTTTATTAGCCTACTCTAGTGTTCTTTCCTAAACACAAACAATTGCAGAGAAATGATGCACAAGGTTTGGCGGTGGCATAAAAACAATCTTTGTTTTCCAGGAGTACCCTCAATTTCTTTAACTGTGTTCAATAGAAAATCCTGACTGCAAATTAACCTCCTGAGAAACACGAAAATGGCAGTAATTCTAAGAATGAATGCAATTTAACATAAGATCAGGTAAAAGTTTCAAAGCAGTGGATTAGGAGTACAAAAACGGAATTATGATTGGTAAATGCTGGCTGAAAATACTGGACATATTGTGTGCTTTAAAATTCTTCATCAGCTGTATGATATAAATCCTCTGAAACTAATAGATTTTGTAATATTTACAAAAGCAGAGTTTCTTGTTTCACTATGAGGCTGCAGTAATTTTAAACTGTCCAGAAAGCAGGTCATAAATATCTATATTACACCTACACCAGACAATAAAACCCCCCAATCTTAACACTTATGTAATACTGTAATACCATATCTATAAACCCCTTGAAAAATACTAATTTATCCAGTCAGCATCTGTAAGAGGTAACAAAATATCATGCCCATGTTACAGATCAGGAGGGGGAAAATAAATGATTTAGCCAAAGATACAGCACAAGCCTTTGCCAGAGCAGAAATTAGGGGTATGTATTTTGTGATTTCCTGACATCTACTATTATATACAAACCAGGAAGGTTTTGTTTTGCTTGTCCAAAATAATTCTTAAACTTTCTTAAAATAACAATGATAAATGATAGTAATAAGAATTAATAAATAATTTTCCAATAATCCTGTGATCCTTCTTGCTTTTAGGAACAACAAAAAAAATAATCCTGTAACTGTTGCTGACCCACTTCTAGATTTTCTGTATTAGCAGCAGGGAAACACATGAAAGACACATTTATCTTCATTCTTTAATTAGTAAATAAGAGTAATTAGTGACAGAGCATGCACACAGCCAGGGAGCACTTAATGACTGTCTGGGAGCAGGGCTACTCAGCCACTCTGCTCTGCAGCTCAGCAGCCATCAGCAGGCAAGGCTCTTAGGACCTGCTGTCCTGCACTTAAACTGCTTAGCTGTTACCAAACAACTAATTAGGATAGACTTGAGCCTGACCCAAAGCTCACTAAAGCTGCTGAAAAGACTCACACTAACTTTGCAGACCTAAGTTCATCAGTGCCTTAACCAGACCCTTCACACTCTGCACATGAAGGACTTGGGCTTGGTAATTTATTTTTTGTGGGTGAAGAAGGCTGCTGTGGGGCTTTTCCCTTCTCCAGCCTGGTCCCACGGACTCAATACTCTTTTTGGGCTACAGAGTGCTCCTGGAATACATCTTCCAGTTTTAGTTCCATCAGACAGGAATCTAGTTCACATGCCTCAGGACTGTTCCTTCCACACAAACAAAGGCTTAGTTAAGTGGGGTTACCTGGGAGATCCACCTGCAAAACAAACTCCTCATCCACACCAGAACACAGATTTTGCACACACCTTATTATTAAAAGATACTGCCTCTTTTACTTGCCAAAATGATACCCACTCAAAAGAGCTTAATAGGATGAAGAGTAAATAAAAAGCAACTCCAAAAGTCTATAGTCCCTATGCATGCTTTCTGCATACTGAATTTGATACTCCTCCTCATATATTTTGTGCCCACAGATTTACACAATCCTTTCTTCACAGTATTACGGGTTTGAAAAAATAAAAATGGATTTGATTCAACACATCCCCCACAGATAAAAGGTAAACTGTAAACTTAATAAATATGCACATTTTGTATTAGTTTCTACTTCAAAAGAAAATTATTGTACAAGATACATTTGAAGGAAAGTGAACTTACTCTGAAATACTGTCACAGAACACAACACTAAAGCATATAAAAATGGAGACCTTCTAACTTAAATTATTTCATAAGTATTATTCCATAATAGTTCTCTTATTGAAAAGGTCCAAATGTTTACTGTATTTGGCTTTTTGAAAATAACAGAATATCCATTTGTCTTATCAAAAGTTTATGTTTACATAAAAGTCAAGAACTAGTAAAAGAGACTCGTACAAAGAAGGGGAACAAATGACTAGAGTCCTTCTGAATGGGTGCTCTGATGAGCTTTTTAATTACAAAATAAAGAAAAAAAAAGTCTATCATGATTACCGTTAAAGATTCGTATTTATCAAGATCTGCTGAATTCAAGAACTTCAGAAGATTTAACTTCTTATATCTAGCCTCTGCCTGAATGCATTTTTTCCTTTAAAAAACCCTAATGCTATGTAATTTTAATTGTCATTTAAATTACTTCTCTTAAAAGGACCTTATTAAAATGGAAGTTCAACTTCTGACAAACTAAGCTACATCCTAACCTCATTCTTATCTAGAGGAATCCTTTATTAAATAAATAATATTCTAATACTCTGTAAACATGTAGTTTAAGACACTAGGAACCGACTTGACTCATAGAAGACTAAGAAGGTAATTTACTGAAGTCTATATGAGCTTCTAGCAACCACATCTTTTCTACTGCAGCTCCATTTCAGTTCATTTACCTAATTCTCATCTGTGATTAGTTTTGTTGATGAAAATGATGAGAAGTTTAAATCAGGAGTGCATGCATTCTAACACATTAATAAAACAGCCTTAGCATACAGTAACATAAATCTGTTCTAAAATCTTCGAGAACAAGTTAGCAAGAACAAATTACCTTTTAAAAAAAATATACTACTGTGTCTTTAATTAAGGAATTAATAGCCAGGGAAAGGCAAATTTCCTAGAACCATGTTTTCCATTTTAAACAGTGATTTATGTCACAACCTTAAAATTCCACTTTGGAGCATTTTTATTTCAAATTCAATTTCTACCAAATTTAAGTCATTAAACAGAAATGAACCTTTACCAAAAAAAAAAAAAAAAAAAAAAAGACTGCTATTATCTGGAAATAATATACAGAAAAAAAAAGGTTAATTGTTTAACTGTTTGACTATTTCTATCTATTGTGAACAGTACCTGTGGTGTGTGCATATATATAAAAATATATATAGAAAGATATTTTCCTCACTACCAAAAAAATGCCAGAAAGGAAACAAAACGTGGGATACTTTTTTTTTTTTTTTAAAGGAAAACAAATTAAGTGTCGATAAACAAATAGAGATTAAAATGGATAATTTAATTTGAAGTTCCTTATCAGCCCCTGTAACTTAGTTCACTCTGCTTAGCATATAAACTGCTGCCTGTGCAACAACTTGAATACACAGGATGCCAGCAAAGCTACAGAGAGCTAAACAGATTCAAGCTTGGTAAGTGCCACGTAGGTGCTCACATTTAGAAACAGAATGGTCTTCTATACTTGTGCTTTAACATATAGAATCTAAATCCACTTTTTTTTTTTTTCCCCACTGGTGACATCCACAGGATTTGTTTTCATTATTCACACTTTCTACATGTTTTTATTTAGTCCATTTCACCTTTCCCTCTAAAACTGTGGCTTAGGGAAGTGTAATAATTAGCAATGAGTCTTCAGTAGAAGCAGAAGACTTTGCAGAAGTACCCACTCTGAAGCATGATCAAGGTCTTCCACAAATGCAAGTACCCAAGAATGTTCACAGTACAGATTAATAATATCAATGTTAACTTCAAATGAAGAAATGATCAAACTATATAAAAACTTCATAACTTTTACTTAAAAATAGATAAGCAATGATAGAAACTTATATCAAGCACAAAGACTGTGTTCCTTAACACTTCACATTTTCATTTCTAGAACATGTTCAAGATAACAGATAAAATACAGTGAAAACCTACCTTGAGGATGGCAACGTGCTTGTAGGCTTGAAGTTTGTCAGGAACGGATTAGTCGACTCATAATCAAAACTCTCCTGATGAGTTTCACCAAATGCACTAGGAGATTTCAAGTCAGTAGAAATGTCTGATCCCCCATTGCTAAGTTTATCTGACCTCTTGCTATCTTTTTTTCCAGTTACTCTTTCAAAGAGACTAACTTTCTCTTTTTTCTCTTTTTTAGTTTCTTTTCGTATTTCAACAGGTTTGGAGAACAGATTTATGTTCTGATCCCATGTTGCTGGGCTTTCTTCAAATGGATTCTTCTGTCTTGGCAGTGTAGCAAATTTTTGGGGTAACGAAGCACTCACATTGGTAAATGGGTCATTTTGTGCTTCAAGTGCTGTTTCGTCAACCATGCTGTCAAGCTGGTTCATTTTAGAAGTATCAACACTTAATGTCCTTCTATGTGGAGATTTTGGACTCCCTGCAAACAATGTGTCATTAGTACATTATCAAGCAGACAGTGTATCATGTTTTATGACATGCAGAGAACCCGTTCTAGCTTAGGTCTAGATGCTTTCCAATTGAGTATCAGTTCAAACCACTGCTAACCAAGCTATTAAAAAAAAAAAAAAGTAATTAAAAAAAAGAAAATGAACACCTGTTGCCCTGATTTCATGGTTCAGATACCAGACAAAATTTTGTTTCCTATGCAAGCTGTACAAAGAAGACAGCTACGAGTAGTGAGCCATTCCAGAAAGCACCATTGTTGCATAATAACTCTGACCAGTGCAAAGCACTGTCAGCTCTTTGTATAAACGTAGTTTCAAACTTTGGTGATAGTTTTCAACTTCTTAAACAGACATCTGTTTTTCACAAGATGCTATTTTGCCTAGAGTTCTCTCTGGGATGCAAGGCTTCACTACAAGATACTCTCAAATGAGGACATCAGAAGAAAAATGCAAAATTCCTATATATTATGACCAATATAAACTATTTCTTATGCTCAGAAACAGTAATTATGAGCTACCACCAACTAAGGGAAGTGAAAACAGGCCAGCAATAATTCTTGACTTTTGGGCCTTGTAACTGCTTCATAAAATAAAGAAACAGATTTCTGAGTGCTCTAACAGGAGTGAGCTGTAATTATAATGGTCAGGAGTTTTACTTACCACCTTCATCGACCGAACCAAAGGATTCCAGCTGACGCCTGAAAAGATGAGAGTAGCCGGCTGGGCCAGATTTCATTTTTTCTGAGGAGACATGGGATCCTGTTAAATCTGACATGGAATGAGCTGAGGAAAGCCTCTGAGGTCCCAAAAGAAAGGGTTTTTTTGGTTTTGATTTGACTTGTACTTCACCACTACGTATCTCTGCGTTGGCGTCAGGTACGTGAGTGCTCGGGATGATTGCAGAGGATGTATCCAAAAATGTCCCGTCAGGTTTTCGACCTTTCATTTTGTCTTTCAATTTAGCAAAAGGGGATTTGGTTTTGTCCTTCATTGACAAATCAAACATACTTGCTGTCATGTTATTCCTCATAAACTGAATATTGACCTTTATTTCTCCTCTGTCTTTTGTTCTCTTCCCTTGTCTGGACTCGAGGTGAAACCACCTTAAAGGAGAATAAGTGCAAGTTAAGTTGTGTTTTCTGGAGGTTTGACATTAAACTCTGGTCAGTTGATTAATGTATCTAAAAAGAACACTTAATAACTAAGCAAGCACATAGTTCTTTGCAGTGTTCACCTGTTTTGAGAACCAGAAATGAGCTCTGCAGAAGCTTACTAAAATTCACCGCAGCTAATGTGCTCACATCTACTTACAAAGGGAATTTGTATCCAGTGCTAATTATAAATACAAATACATTTTGTTTTGCTATTTAAAGTGACACTTGATACTTTTCAAGTGGCTTTTATTTATCAGTGATGTCTATTACCTGAATGGAAATTATGTGGCATTTCATCTTGTAACTTTTTCTCCTTTGATATTTCTCATGTTTATATGCTAGCAAACATTTTTCTCCTCTCTCGCTTCCTTCTAACCACTGCTTAAGATTTATGTCAACTGCACCAGCACAAGCAAATAAATATCTGAGAGCCCTGAATAGTCAACTAGCATCTCAGCTGTGCAACTGCAAGCCCTGCTACTGCTGGCGGCAGCTCCGTGCGCAGCAGGGGCAGAGCAGGGAGCACGTAGGTGTAGCTGACAGCCCTTCTGCAGGTCACCTGTGGGATTAACTTCAGAAATATTTCCACAGGCTTTGGAACCATGACATAAATCCCCACTCCTTGAAAAGAGATCAAAGGTGTGATCATCTGTTTCAAAAAGCCAAGTGTGCTTCTTTGCCAGGTCCAACAAAAGCTTTATCATGATCCAAGTGTCTTATTCATTCTCTATTGTGCTCCATTGTCCCATAGAAGCATCAGCAGAATTATGACTCAATATTCCTTCCACGGCTTCACCTCAAGGAATCCCCAACAAGCAATCTCTCCTCCACACCCACCATCAATAGTCTTTTTCTATTTCAAAAAGGGCACATGGGCATATTTCTGATCCATTATGTCCAATGGAGTGCTCTAAACTCCCTGCCAGGAGAAGTGCAGGCACACAGACTAACACAACAGTGCCTCAGCATGATGAAGTAACTTTTGAACTGGAGACTAAGAAATGAAATTGCCTCTCAGCACAGATGCAAAATTGATTATGCAGTTATATATACATTATTCAATACTGCCAAATATAGAAAACAAGGTCAGGAAAGGAGAAAAATAACCCTCAATTTCCTTTCAGATTTCATAAATATTTTTAAAGGTGACAGCTGAAACAAAATTTGTAGGCAGGGGTACTATTCTGTGAGTCAAGAAAATACTTCTAAAAGTGATCTGCCAAAGAAATAGCAAGAAGATAAAGAGTATTATGACTTTTTTTTATTGCTTTGTGATGTCCAAAAGGCTTTCTATTCCATACTAAAGCAGAATAATTAAGAAATAGCAGGCCTTCTCTGTCCCAGCACTAGACAACACGAATCCAGACCAGTAGATCCAGAAGTTCAAGCTGATAAGAAGGATTAAACCTTGAGGTTTAGTTCTTCTTTAGGAAGAAAGTTTTTCTTCTGTTGAGAGATAATTTCATTTATGTATTTTAAATTAAATGCAAAACCTGAAATATGTTATGTGTCTGAAGGAGATGGATTGTTTTTCCTTTTAGTTAATAACATTTCACTTCTTGGTAACTGATTCCAGAAATACTTAAAAGTCATCTATAGAGTTGTTACAGAAAACACACACAACAGAACCAAGACTAAATCTTTTTGGTGATATATAGTATCACAAAAAATGGAAGAAAAGGTAGCCTACTTTCTTTAAAACATGGTTGTATATTCTCTTAGAAAGATTAAAAACAACACACAGGCCACAATAAGCAAGTCCTTGCTCAGGCAGATCTTGCTTGTGCAGAAAAAAAAATCCATAAATTGAGAAAGTCCCTCACATGATTCCTTAGACAGATACTAAACATAAATGTAAATATAGATATAAATAAGGCTTATGAGTGTTTTAAGAGGCTTAATAGGCAGAGAAGACCTCACTTCTTGACAGACAGATTTAAAGGCTCAGCATATACTGTAAAAAAAATTTCCCTTCTCCCTCTTTCCTCACAAGTCTCAAACATAAATATTGCATCTGATACGCTTGCTGAATTTTCCTGTGTTTCTGCTTAGGAATTACTAAAACTTTAAACTGATGTATGACAACTTGCTACCTTATTTTAGAACAGTATCAAGACATAAAATCTTAAGCTTTTGCTGTGTGAAGAAAGCCTTTTTTAAAACAATTTAACTGAATTCTTCACATTGTTATCATGAATTGACAGCCCTGCTGTGGCACAGTACTCACCTGCTAACTGCACAGCCCCGCATACTGCTTTGACATTCACCAGGTCTGAAGGACAGAATTCCAGCACACAACTCACAGCAGCCTCTACATTTGTTTGCAAAGTAGACCTCGAAGAACTTGACACTAAAAATAAGTTCAGCTGGGAAAACAAAGAAACTCTCCTTATCCTAAGGAAGAGAAGAGAATGGCACAGGGGACTGGACCTCATACCTGCTGGGACCAGGTTCAACACTACTACTGATTCCAACAGAATTTAATCATCAGGTCTTCACTCCAGCAAAATTCCTCTGGACATCAGTGGAATTTCTATTTGAATAATGATTGCTGGATCGAATCTTTGTATAAAAGATAGATATCTAATTTTCATAGGCATTTCAAGGAGGTTTCTTTGTTACCTTGGATAGTTTATCTTGTTTTAGTTATAATGAAGGTTCCATATGCTTCAGCTCATAACAAGACAATATGTGCAGCAGACTCAAATCATTATTTTCTTCAAATTCAAAGGCAAATAATTACTTTTTTTAAACAGATGAGAACAAATGCAGGCAATGCATTTGTGTAGAGCTGCACGTGACTGAGCAACTGAGTCTATAAATGTTTCTTATTAGAATCTGTTTCTACAACACATGGGCGTGAGCAACAAATAGAAAAAACAGCACTGTATATAATAGAAAAAAAAAAAAATGGAAAATGAAGTCCACTGTTTTCAGATAACAACATTTGGGTCCTAAAATACCAAATTCCACTACACCATTGCCAATTTAAAAAATTGTAATGTATTATAAAAGCCAATAAAACTTGCTATTTTGGTTTTGTTTACAGTACTTTTAGCCACAATAAATGCTGCATTTGTCAGGCTGCCATAAGCTTATTCTATAGAAAGCCTGTACAATGCAGGAAAATAGCCAATAACATACACGAACAAAACAGGGTGGCTTTTATGAGAGCAGATGCCCTTTCATTTAATAACCAAATATTACATCCAGTCTTGCAGACAGTCTTTATTTAAACAGACCTTGTACAAAGTCTGGCAAATTTTCCCAACTTCAAAGGAAGCCCTATTGCCTTCTGAATCACATTCATACTTCTTGCTCTCACCTTCAAATGTTCTGTAGGACAACGTCCTCCAAACACCCTCTGATTTTGACTTTTCCCCTATGGTTTCCATCAGAACAACCCTTGCTTCATTTTCTCATCTGTTTTTGAGTGTGCTAATGGGCTTCGCCTGTCTTGCACAGGTTTCTGATCATTTTCATTTTGTAAGTATTATATAAATTGCCAGCCTGTATGCTGACTATTTTTTTGAACACACAAAGATCAACATTCAAGACTGAATAGGAAAACTCCAGCTGGCTAGTCAGCCCTGAAAAACTAAAACCCTACCTGAAAAAACATGGCTATTTTCTAACCATGACAAAATTACTCCATTTTGGCCACACCTACAATTAGGGGTGGAAAAATAAAACTATTATTTCTAAGAAAGACAATAGCCATCTTCTGCATACTATGAAAGTAAATTGCGTAGTATCAGCAGTACCAAACCTTTTACCTTAGTTAAGATATACAGGAAAAAAAACTGAAACAAGTTACTATAAATGAGCAAAGTACAAAATTCTGGCCTGCCTTTTCCATCTAAATAGCTATTCATCTATAAAGATACATTTTCAACGCAATTTCTTCAACTGTTCTTTTCCCTCCCCTCTTTCTGATTTCATTTTTTCCATTAAGTTAGTTTTCCAATTCACATTTGCTTATCTGTACTACTCTCATTGCTCCCTTCATCCCATATTCAACAAATACTTTGGAACCATTATCATTGTTCTCCTAAGAGCAGGAAGCTGATGTTGTGTCTTATCCTCCCAATCTGCCAGGAAATTTGACAGTTCCAACTCTTATCCCTCTCTCTTCTCTGAAGAAGCATCATTCAACCCATTCTGCTCAGCATTTAACAGTGAGCTGGGTAGGCTGACACTATGGGTGAGAAAAATAGTAACAGGATGGGTAACGAAAGCCACTAAGTAATTTTAATTACATTTTAATTATATACTTAAAACTTTAACAGCCTCCAAAACCACTGGGATATTTGCCTAACAATTTCAACAGGAATTAGAAGTCTCCTCACCAGCACATTCAACCTGTGCATAACAGATGATCTTCTGTCTTCCAGCCAGTGCTGAAATAGAAAGTACTAAAGGAAATTCCCCCCTCATTTAGCTGCTTCTCAAATATGCTATTCTGCCTTCACTTCTTAGTAAATATCTACTGAACACATCTAATTTTTCTTTGCTGAAATACTTAGATTGCACCCCCCAAAAAAATCAGCAAAATCTTGATTTTAATTGGCAAGTTTTTGAAGGCATTCTTCAAAAAAAAACAAACAAGAGTCATCACAGCATCCACAAGATGTCTAACTTGATTGTGCAGGTAAAATCATCATCCTGATCTGCTAAGCAACTCTAATCCCCTACACAGTGATGAGGAGAATTTCCTACACCAGCAAGGACTTCTAAAACTACTCCTATAAAATACCATCAAAATCACAACAGAAAACGTCCATCACCTGTCACAGGAATGAAGTGGCACTTCATCTTAGGTCATCATTTTCAAGATAATACACTGAAGAAACTTGCTTCACAAAATCCCACTAAAATATTCATCCACAGTGAATGGACAGAAAAATATCCAAAGCCCAAGTCTATCTAACATTTTCATAGCAGCAAATGCACTTTGAAAAAACGCAGAAGAATGTTTTGTGATAAAATAATTCAGATACAAAACCAAACGACTGCCCCAAAAGTCAGTAAGTAGGAAAACTAAGGCAAGGGGCTGAGCACAATCTACCCTGTGTATGAGGGGAAATGAAGAAAAAAACCAGATTATTTATTAAAATAAGCGATGACATTCACAAAGATGAATACTGTTACTTTTCTGCAAGCCAAATGAAATGAGACACAGAGCAGAGTTTAAAAATAAATACTGCAGAGCGACACTGTAACACCACAAAACATATGGGAACTGACACATCACAACACCCTTACTAAGGGGTGAGCTAGTATCAACTGCAATCAAAGTCATTAAAGCGGCCTTAGTTTACTTATTACTTTGGCTAAAGCCCACGTGTGAAGACTTGGAGAGCCAAGCTCAGCGGGGCGATGGAAGGAAGGCCGGGTCCTTCGGCCGCGCGCAGACAATGGAGCAGCGTTTCGGCCCAGATGGCACTCAGCTCTGACTCACAATTCCAACTCAGTCGCAGGACGTGCTCTCCTCTGCTGTGGAAATGTCAGTGCTCACAGGGTTACCACATCCCTGGAAAGTACTGCTGTAATTCCACAGAGCTACAGCAGGCACAACTTTTTGTTCCTCCCCGTGACCACCTTTGTACCTCGCTGCTGACTTGCCTTCATTTGCTTTTGCATTTACTAAGTGAAAGCAACAGCTCGAATCCATACGGACCCTCCAGACTGCTCATTATTTCTGCACATTTAGCAATTTGTCAGTTACTGCTCTTCCCACTCTTGCCTGGAGTGGAAGGAGGGTTTTTTCCTCTAACTTTAGACACAACATTTTGAGAAGTTCTGTCTCAGCCTGGCATTTCCACTACTATTGAGTCTTAGCATCTAAAATGTTTTGTTTTGTTTTTCTCTGGTTTAAACTAAATTTAAGATTCAAAATTAGTAAATAATATTTATAAAATGATCCTTTTTTGTAGAATTATTTTTAAAAAGGCACTATTCATTAACAATCACCGAGCCCATGACATACTATCTTATTTACTAGCCGTTTGCTTGTTCACAATTCAAGTTGTATTTGAAGGTACCTACTCAAGAACCTGCATCTTGCAGGTTCTTGACAGATAAGAGAGGGGACAGGCCAGAAGGAGTCAAAGGGGCAAACTGTCCATCTCCAAGAGGGAGGCTTCCAAGAAAGAATTCACATTCATTTAAAGGAAGTCACAGAGTTTTCACATCTTTCAGGAAGCTCAGCAGCACTAAAAGTAAGTGCTTTTTTAATTATATATTTTTTGGGGGGGCGGGGGGGGATTGTTGAGGTACAAGAGAAACCAGGAAAAAGAGGAATTACATCATAAATACAAGGTATCTCCTCCAACAATATTCCTCTAAGAAATAGTAACTCTACCATCACCTGCCCTTCTCTGATTTGGAGCATTCCACACAAGTGTGGCAACTTTCATCACCTGAACATCCAATAAAATTAGCTCTCTACAGAAAGCTAGTAAGGAATGGACAATAAATAGACTGGAATTAAAGAACAACAAGGATGAGGCAAATGATGATGAAATAACGTGATGAAAACTAATGGAAATTTGTTCTCCAATTTCTGTGTGAATTTAGCACACAAAAAAAATGTATTAAGCACAGTCATTAACTACTGAAAAATACTCACTAAACTAAGGCATGTCATTGAGTATAAAAAATATAAAAATTTACAAAATTTCATTATAATTCAAAAATTTGTTTTGAAGTTATGCATTGTCAGATTATTAGCAGTACTGAGGCAACTATGAATTATAGCCGAATTTAAATTAATTTTTAAATATACATATGTCAAAAAAAAAAAAAAAATCACTGATCATCATTGACATTTACTCTGCAAGAGCAAAGAGGTGTATTTATACTGCAATAGCAGACCAAAACAATTGTCACTTATTTCTCAGGATGAATTAAAAATAATCCCCAAGATTTTACTGCAGAAAATAAAAACCATGTCAGTAATCTAAGAAATCTGAAAATTTAGGCTAAATATATTCCCAATAAAGCAGTATCTCCCAAGCTTTTTGAACTGTTAAAAAACCTCAGCAAAATTTCTCAGCATCTGGAGCCTAGTTTTCCAGCTCTGAAGAAAAGATCAGAAATAAAAAGAGCCTGTCCATTTCCAAGTACAGAAGAGATGACAGCGACACAAATGTACAAAGTTAGCATGGTGAGATGGGCATTTTTGCACCAAAACAGAAAGAAAATGAACTAGGATCCCACAGATGCTTTGGCTGAAGCCTCTGGAAGGGACCATCTGAGTCACATCTGGATCTAACCGTTCCAGGAATTTTCAATTTTAAGAATTCGAAAAAACATCAGTTTCAGAAAGAAAGAAAAAGGACACTGCATGATGGTGCATACCAAATTTTCATTACCAAATAATGGCAAATATACTGCTTTGTTTCATTAAGTCGTGCCAGAAAAAGTTTATTAGAACACAAGATACACAAATCCTACCATGAGACTTCTGCCTGGAAACTTGACTACAGAGACTATTTTTCTTAAGATATGACAAGTAACAAAAAAACTCTACAGAAAGGATTATTTTTCTCTAACATGTTTCTGAAGTTGCAGTGAATTTTTAAATTGATTTCCATATTATAAAATATTACAT
>JAOEGS010012686.1:0-14923 GCA_025447755.1 Corythornis vintsioides | reverse complement strand
TTATTTTACATTTTAGTTTTTTTATATTTTATTTTATTTTCCTAATGTCACAGATCCTTAGAACCTAAACTACCCTAATAGGTATGTCCCATGCTCATGACACGTGCCTTTTGATATCTTTCTCCCTCTCCTCACTATAGGTGATCTGCCTCTGGCCTTCCTTGCAAGACCTGACTTAAATGTCCAGAACACATCTTAGCAAGAGGGCTCAGCTCATCTATGGTATGATTTCATATCTCTGTTCAAATGATTCAGCCTTCCTTCTAGTGTGGAAAATGAATATTTTATATGATTAAGCATATCTACATGATTAGTTAATAACTGTTATTTGTGTAGCCTAAATTATATTTGAGCCTATACTTTTTTGTTCTCCACAAGAACTTATAACTGATTGTGTACCTCACGTTAATTTTTTGTTCTGCCTTTCTGAACACACAGAAAAACAGTTGGATGGGCTTGTATATACATTTTTCACCTGTTTATTGAACAAGTTCACTAAGTGGAATTTTAAGAAATTTTTTTTTCAATGGGGAAGAATTTGATATAGTACAGATATGAAAAAATATCCTTATGTGAAACCCTGGGAATTCACCTGCTGCATCTGTGTGCCAAAACTCTAGATATGATCATTGGGTGTTCTTGCAAGATACCTGTAATCAATCTATGACATGTATGCTGGCAGAGAACTGTTTAATAAATCAAAGCTATTGCTGATATATACTGATTTCTGAGGTGTACAGACTTGCACATAAATTATCACTTTGTATAAAATAGAATATAGTCTCCTGAATATTATTCTCTTTTTAATCTGTTCTTTAGAGAATATTTGGAGTTTCGGCATTGAAACAATTTTCTTATCCCCTACTGTTTGCAGATAGTTGTGTGAATGCTAAAGAGATTGGAATTAAAACATATGAGGATTTTTGTTGGTTTGTTTTAAACTCTCTATATGAACATGAGGAAAATCCTTAATCACTTCAAACCCCTCTCTAAGTTGAAGTGTGTAGGCTTTCTTCTACTGGGATTAATAGAACTGGAACCAATGAAGGTGCTGCAGTAATAGAAACAGCTACATGTGGCTTTAATAATAAGTGCAATAATAAGTTTAATAATAAGTGGAGGAGATGGTGTTTCAGAATCCTTTGAGTGTAATAATAATATTATGATTAATTAATATATATAAATACTTTCAGTGTACATTCCCTTTAGGAGTGACATTATAGACTTGTGCAGTGAGAAGAACATAGAAGGTGGTATTTTCTTAGGGTGCTAATTGTAAGTTCTGCCACTGATGCTGTTTGGTATCACCTTTCCTCATCCACAAAATTCACTCTGGCAGTTGTTTTTTCTGACATATTTTTTCTGAAATTACTACACACATTTGCCTTCAATTTGTCCTCTTGAAAGTTGTTTTTTTTTCTTCACAATCACTTCTTGATTACTTGGAAGTCAGTGAGTTTACTTGTATATATGCTATATCTATACAGAGCACTCGTTCATTTTTATCATGATGCTGAACATCCTTCATTTTTGTCCTGGTTTCTCAAATTGGTATCAAAAGTGTATTTACAAGCCCATTCCTGTAAAAATGGACAAATGAAACTCTCCACATCTGTCATATAGTGAAAACAAATGTGGGTTTTTTTGCCTAGGTGGTATGTTTTCTCTCTCTTGGTGAGTAGCCACTAGGTTAATATCTGCCAAAATAAAAATGTCTGTTGCTATTGGTGGTAGGAGATAATTCTCCTCCTTCTTTCTGCACCTCTGCCTTGCAGCCTGAGCTCTGTTTGAAAACCATTTTGAGTGCAGTAATATCTGGATTAAAACAGTGCTCTGGATTTAGAGGATAACATTAATTGTGTGCCACAGTGGCTGAAGAGAAGATTTGTCCTGGTCTCGGTGCTGTTTGGGTGTTGCAGTTTATTTGGCACGTGACTAAATCTATGTGCTCATCAGTTTTGGTTTAGGCTTGAAAAATCCACCTCCTAAACATTGTTCACTCTGATTAAGTGTTTCAAGCATATTAGGTGAGAGCAGGAATGTTAGGTGAGACTGGTTTGTAGATATGTATTTATCTGGCACATTATAGTTCTCCTAACATGTTTAAAGCAAGATGCTGTAGGCTTATTTGCTGCCTTAATTGCTGTCTCTAAAGTGACATCTAATTTTTTTTGTTTTCTGACTGCAGATTTTAAGTAGTGGAATTAATACAACTACAAAGAATTTTTATAATTGTAGATTACAAGTTGCCTTGAGGTTATTCAGCTTTCTTCCTCTTTCTTCCCCCTACATCTTAACTTTGTGACTCATATTTCTATAAAATTTTTACTCCTTTTTCTTGTACTCTTGAATATAAATGTACTTACTTTATTTAAAGCCCATGAAGCTCACCCTGTTTCCATTCTTCATAGAGTGTCCTAGGTTTTCAAAAACAAAATTCAAGTTTTAATAAAGTCATATCAATATTACTTGATAGAAAATATCAAGTTTAAATTCAAATAATTATATTTTAATGATAGTATTTACAACTGCTCTTAGACTGCTTTGTGAACTCCGTGTTGTTGTTTTTGACTAAACCTGGTTTTCTAGAGCAAGACCTGGGGGACATGGTTTAGGGACCCTGGCAGTGTAGGGTCAACAGCTGGACTTGATGATCTTAAAGGTCTCTTCCAACCAAATGGTTCTATGATTTTGTGAAATGTAGTTAGGGTCATGGACATTTTTTAAGTACAAAGTGCAAGTTGGAGTTGAATTTTCAGAAAGCTTTTCTACAGAAATCCAAACACAACATATTTGCTCCCAGGTGATGACACCTGGATAATCTATGCATGATGGGGAGCTTACAGGCTTGGTGTTGATCAATGTTTACCTGTTCTGTGGGAACACCTGATGTTATGATTTAATCTGTGCACGACTGAGGCAACCATCTAACAGAAGACATTTATTAGGTAGATTGAGTGCTGTAAAGGAAAAGCATGGTCCAATTATAAACCAAATGTTAGCATAAAATTATTCTCTACCTCATGGCCATGGAGAATGATTTCAATTTCTCCACTGTACAAATCTTGCATTACCAAATAATACAAATTTTACCCTCCTGCCATTTTTGAAAACAAGATTTAAGTAGCTAAAAAAATACATTTTCCTTTTTAGATTTTGTTGTTGTTGTTGCTTGGATTTGTTTTATTTTTCTTAAAGTTTAAGCAAGTCATACCTCAGTTCAAAGCCCTGGTATGAAAGGACTGAAAACACAAGTTTCAGTCACCTGATCTTCTCAGTTAGAAGAGTGTGAGTTTTCATTAGAAAATTCAGCAATATATGTGTTATTGTAATTTCAATATTTTACATCCTTATGTGTGGGCATGATCAATAGCTGGTAGAAGTCTCTTAAAATGAAACACAGTCATCCCTTTTTGAAAAGCTGATTGCAGTAAATGCATTTCCTTTGAAAAACCTGATGGTCTGACACCACCAGGTAAGAACTTTCATGAAGCATTTCAATTTTTTCAAGATTTAGAAGTTGTAGTTGAATGTATTAATTCAGGGAGAAAAAAAATAGATATTAAATTGTTAGGTTTTTACATCTGTTTGTTTGTTTTTCTGGGAATTGGGGAGTAGATGAAGGAAGCAGATAATGAGATTTTTTTTTTCACTGAAAATATGTATGTGGTAGAATGTAATGGAGAGAAAATGCAAAAGTAGAGTTAGAAGTTAAAGAAAAAGAAGATTAAATGAGTCAGAGATTGAGCTAAAGGAGACAAAGACTGCAGCATCTTAAAAGATAAGAATAGCAGAAGAGGCTGGTTATTTTAGTAAAGATATTACTAGTTGGAAAGGAAAGAATGCATGCAGAAAGCTGAGAAAGCACTAAAACATGTGAGATGGATTTACTGAGAGAGATTCCTGAAGAAACAACTGAACGGTTTGAGAATAAATTGGAGTTTTTCCTTAAAATTCTGCTGAGATGAATTTTTTGGCTAAAAAGGAGCAATTGTTTTTTTTGCAAGGGAGGAGGTGACAGACCCTGAGAGGGTCTTGACTTTCATGGCCATACAGAATCTTTAAAAAAATTGTGTTTATTGAAGGCATTAAAAACACTTCTGGCAGTTTTTACATTTCCCTTGGTCAGAAGAAATAAACTGAGAGAGGGGTTGGGAAACTGAGCCAGGTGACAAGACTGTTCACCACCAGTGGTGGAAAATATTGAATTATCAAATGGAAGTGTCTCAAAATAACATGAACACAGAGACAGAAAAGAACTGCCAAGGGAAGGAATTTGTGTTAAAAGAAAACTTGCAGTTACCCTGTCCAGTTGTAATAAAAGATTTCAACATTCAGTAGAAGGCTGTGTATCATCTGCAGATAATGTCTTTATTGTTCCTTCTTGGAGTAGTTGGAAAGTCCTAGAGAAGTTTTCTTTCAAATAAAAGACATTAAATTTTGAATACTGGAGTAGAACATACTTCTTCTATGTGTATGTGAGTTATGCCTGTATACTTTAAGTCAAAAAATCTCTAAATTTTATTCTAAAGAAGAGAAAAAACCTGATATTTTTACCCTTTTTGGTAAATAAATTCTGTGTTACTGAAAAAGCTGTGAGGTGGTTTGGTAGCTCTGTCATCTTCAGGATGTAAGCCAAAATAACACAAGTTCTCTTTGAAAGAAAGAAGCTTCAGATCTTGAACTCAGCCTGTAAGTGACAGATACAAATCTTCATCATCCTGCATGATTGAAGGGGCCATGGGTAATTTTATTTTAACAGCCTTTTTCTTTTTTTTTTTTCTTTTTTTTTTCTGTTTTCTGGGGTTTTAGAGAACGTTCCAAATGTTATCTACAGGGAGCCTCTAATATTTTTCTGGCAGTTTATATGCTTAATTATTTTTTCTGTATTTGACTGAAGGTTAGGAAACCATGCCTTTTTATTTCCCAGAGTAGGATTACTTTGGATACTCAGCCACCTTAATCACAATCATGAAGGACATGGGAGCTATGTAACCAGCACTACTTAAAAATCAGTTTAATTGCTTACTTGAGTATTCCTACAGAAATACAACTTCTAATTAATTTAAATAGTATTTATATGTAGGTAACTAGTGTTACCTATAAACATTTATAAAAATCTGATTCACTTTCTCTCCTTTTCTAAAGAAAATTTTACTGCTCAAATAGTTTGAAGATTTCTCCCTCCATTACTCCTACCTGTCTAAATAGTGAATGGAGATTAAGCTGTAAAAGCTTTAAAGACAACTTAAAAGAACTTCTGTTTTCTAGCCAGAATTTATAATTTGTTCTCTGTGCACATGAACTCTTAAGAACATGAACTTTTCCTCATCAGGGCTGTCCAAAGTTGCCCTGCTTGGTGACATGGTTTTTGGATGCTGCTGTAGTGCAAAGAACAATGATATAATTGAAATATTTTGCCAAACACTTAAAGAAATCAAGGGGTAAATGGTCTTTAAAGACACTGGTTCCATTGTAAAAATGTCTGTGTTGTCCCTGGGAAGAAAAGATATTAGAAACTGGCTTTATTCAAATGTCCTTGACTGGTTTTAAGTGCTGCATATACATTCTGAATCTCAAGTTTAACAGTTGCAACTGGGCTTGAGCTCAAGTGATTTAATCAATGTAAATGTTTTTTGCCAAGTAGCTCTTGGAAAGCTCTTTACATCAGTGCAGGATTGGCTGGTTTACTGTTCAACCATCTGAGGGTCTCAGAATATTCTCAGACTTGTAACCCAAAGCTATTATTGAATTATATGCCATGCTTAATAAAAAGCAGAAAGCTTATTGTAACAAAAACTGCAGGAAATTATTTTTCTGTGTACATGAGGGGGAGATTTATACTTCCTGTAGTATAATTTGCATTTTTGTTGACTGGAAGGCAGCATCTTGCAACATTAGACAGTAGATATGAAAGAAACTTCAGGTGATTAAGGGAAAAAGCAAATAATTTTCTTGCCCCAAACTTTGTGGTTTTGGATTCTGGCACAGTTGTATGGAATTAGTGGGAAATAGTTTAAAACAGACATTCATTTTAATTGACACTCATTATGCATACCTATATATATATATAAACATAGTGTTCAGAAACAATACAATGAAATGTATTTTGTGGTTCAATTAATGCTCCACTCAATATGATCTTCTGGAAATACAATACCTTGATCCTCGTTCTTCCAGTTACATACTAATGAACTGTCTCTGTACATCCTTTATTTACAATTAACATCTTGCATTTATTTAGAAAGACACCATCATATGCTGAGGTTCACTCCAGCTACATACACTTAACATACAGCACAAAGTTGCCAGACCAGCATACAAATATCTCATCATCACTATTGTAGATTAAACCATTGATACTTCAACAAGGAAACTTTGCTTTTCATTTTTATGTGGATTTTTACCCAATGATAATTATGAACTACACAGCATTGGATTAAAGGCCTCTCCAGACCTGCAGGACCACTGGATTTCCAGGGAGAGAAAAAAAAAATCAGTAATAGATTCAATGAGTTGGCTTTTAGAATGCAACAGTCTTGATAGAATTGCATCTAAATACACTAATAGCTACCTAAACAAAGATTGGAAGCTGGGGATAAATCCAATAAATGCAAGTTGAATGCTACTGTCTGACCCTTATTTGAACTGCAGGGTAAGATCCATCACAGCATAATTGGTTTATCCTCTTGTGTCTAAGATGCTTGGTAATAAACAGAGTATTTTTATGTCCTGGGGAGCTTAGATTACAAGTGAACACTTTTCTGAGTCTGGTAGATTTGTTTAATACAGGCTAAGCAATGTGTGTGGCTAAAGATGCTCTGTTAGCATTTTGGAAAGTCACAACAGTTCCATATGTAAAACAAACCCTTGTTTGAACTGCAGGGTCAAAGCCAACACAATATAATTGGTTTATCTTCTAATGTCTAAGATGCTCTGTAGTAAACAGTATTCTTACGTCCTGGAAAGCTTTAGCCTGGCCAGTGTTATTGTTGTTGTTCAGTGATTCTTGTGACATGAAACAGAGTGAATATTCATTCCCTGTTAATGTTGAATGGACCAGTAAAAATATACACCTTTATGAAAATTTTCTCAGGCTGGAAAAGAGAGACCATATATATGTGATAATTTCTGGTAAGTTGTTTTTTGTCACTGATCATCCGGGTAGCCCTCCTCTACCTTTGTTAGTTCTACTAGGTATGTTCTGGAAAGGTAGAATCAAAAGTTGTGGGTTTTTTTCTGGTGTAATTTACAAAATACAGTCTCTCTAGTATTTTCATAATTCAATAGCAAGTGAGATATCTAGGTTGAAGCTATTAATTTATCTTTTTAGTTTATGATCTTAGAAAAAGCATTTCAGTAGTCCAGACTATTGAAATTTGGTTTCAGTGAAAGCTAGAATGGTAGGGATTGGAAGGAGCCTCTGGAGATCATCAGGTCCAACCCCTCTTCCAGAGCAGGATTTCCCAGGGCAGGCCACACAGGAACAGATCCAGGTGGGTCTTGAAGGTGTCCAGAGAAGGAGACTCCACAACCTCTCTGGGCAGCCTGTCCCAGTGCTCTGGCACCCTCACAATAAATAAATAAGGACTATTTAGCTTATTTATCAATCACAGAATGACAGATATCCGTATTTTATGTTTTCATCAAAGTACTTATCCAAGCTAATGTAAATGATTTTCTTGTTTTCTAAAAGATGCATGTGCTTTTACAAATTTAAATCTTTCTGTTGTTCTGCATTTTCATATTCTTGCTTGCTGTTATGCTTGAATTAAATGCATCTGGATTTAAATTGTTGAGGTTTTGATAACAACTCTCTCATTTATTTTTCATGTGAAATGCCATAGCATCCTTTCTATACTTAGCATCCAAGAAAAGTTGAGATATGTTGGAAGTTTTCACTAGAAACTATTTTTTTTTCTAGAAAGTCAATGTTTCAATCAATATATTTTTTTATATGATGTTTTTACTTCCTTTGGAGAGTTAGCTTTTCACTACACCTCTGAAAGGGAAAGAAACTGGATTTTGTGGAGTTTCGATGTCCAAGAGTGAAAAAAATTAGTTTGCACATATTTTTACTGATCACAATTATAATTACCATACTGCTCTGCTTGCATGTGCTTTGCCAACAAATCCTAAATGGCCAACTGCACCCACGAAGGAAAAAAAAAAAGATTGGTGTATACAAGAGATGCAGCACAAAACTATACAGAAATGTTGCATGTTATTGCATACTAGGAATAAAATTCCATGCTACCAAAGCGAGGCACAACTGAAAGTACAGCAGTCTAGCCAAGGATCTCCCTAGTTCTTTTTTATTTCTTGCCAATCTAATTCTGCTGTGACCTGCCCAGAAACAAGGACAAAGAGTGTGAACTAGGGAATTAGCTTGTAATCATAGGTCTAGTGTTACCACTTGAAAATGGATTATGCAAATGAATAACCTCAAGCTCTTGATAAAATTTGCAACAAGAAGTTTGGAAATTCAAGTTAGTGCAAATGCTCTTCAAGCTGGAACAGCTGCTATTGCAAAAACAAAATAGGGAAAGCCAGGTAGGAATGGTAGACTTGGGGAGTTTGAACTTTTACTGAATATCACATGCTCAAATCAAAAGGAAATAGTTTTTCAGTGGTTGCCTAATTCAGAGCCACTGAAGAATAGTGTTGAATGATTCTGAAAAATCTGATTATCAACACAGGTTTTGTGTTTTCCACGTTTTTCTCTAATTCTGCTACTGGACTGGAATGCAACTGCAGAACTGATTTTCCTGCAGCCTGAACTTTACAAATCAGATGTGGTGCGTATCTTATTGAAATTTATTATAAAATGAAGGAAATCTGGGTTCTGATTCATGAATAAGTACTATCTGGAGGAGTATCCACTCACATCACATCAATTTATTTGAGTTTGAACTGATATGGAACTGCAGAATGCAAAAATGTCCATAGTTCTGCCAAGGAGTGACTGCCCAGATTTCCACTGGAAATTCCAGTAAGTATTAGCACTTAATTACTGTACCCTACCTTAAAGAAAGGAATGAAGTGATATGCAGCACAGCTATGGCCCTCTACTACTTTCTACATGTCTTCATGAGTCACATTAAGACTGAAGTCAGGAGCAGAGCTCCTTTGCTTGGCAGGATCTGCAGGTACATAGTAAACTAACTCCCAGTTATACAACTTCAATTGCCTCTGCTTTCTCAAGACTGTAATTGCATGTTAATACACACTCATTAATAACTATTGTAGGTACTGAAAACCTAATTTCCTTGTTTATAAAGCTAGAGTTGCCTATTTTTAAACACATTCTACATACACAGAAGTTTATTGTGCCTTCAAATTTCATAAATGATGTTGCAGGTCTCATAGACAAGAGACAGAAAAGTGTCTCACTGGCTCAAAAATTCAACATGGTTCTTGAGCTCTGACCTCATAGGAACAGAGAGTCAACTCTCAGGATTGTGGTGCTCAATATGGTGCTGTGTAGTGAGCCCTTGGTAAGATCATCTCTGCATTTGCTCAGAGTAAAGACAGCTGGGTAAATAGTTTCTGCCATTTGACTTCTTCCAAGCAGAGCTGTGCTGCTTTCAATTAGCACTCTCTGCTTCTCATCCACCCACTGCAAACCTCCTGGAGCCCAGAAATGGGGCAGTGAGTAACAAGGCATTTTCAAATGGCACTGTGTCAAATTGATTCCAGGCTTTGCAGCCATGTTGCAAGCTAACATTTGGCATGAAGATTTATTTTAAAATACCTGCATCTTTGATACTTCCACTTTTTTAAAAGGAAAGCATATTGGCAGTCTACTGGCCACGTAGGAGAAAGATCTTTAAAGCTGGAAAATGTCTTGTTTTGGTAACATCTAACAGAAAATGAGCTTGAGATGATAAATTTTGAGGTGCTGCGTTATTTGAAGGGGTGTCTGTATACTTTGCTCATGTAATTAGTCTGAACAGGAGCTGTGCAGATTAACATCCTGTAATAGGCAGTGGTGAGAAATTCAAGTTCCATATTTCACAGTGTGTACTTGTGTGTGTGTTTATTATATATGCATGTGACGTAAGTGCTGGAGAACTGAAGTAACAGGTCCCCACTGTGAGATTCTATGCAATATACACTTAACACATGTAAATGCTTTGTTTGGCAATCATGCTAATCACCATGGAATAACATGCAATGAGTAGAAAACAATTTTGTGGTAACTGCAGCCCACAGTGGTTTGATGAAAGGACCTAATAAGAAACTGCTTTCACGTCAGAAAATTCTGTATCATCAGAAATTCCTGAAATGTCAGCAAGGGTGTAACCCATCTAAAAATCCTTGAATACCCCAAGGTTATTTTTCTTTGTTTTCCTTTGCGTTGTCTTTTATCTTCTTTCATCAGGTGTATGAGCAACCAAGTGTATAAATATTGTGCAGACTTGTGTACTCATGGGGAATGAGTCTTACTCATTGGAGTATTTAGGTTTTTAATTTTTCAGAGCAGTTAATTACTTTCAGAAGTAAAGTTTTCAGTGCAGAACTGGCACTGCAGGAATCCTGCCAAAGAGCTGCCTTGCACAGAGCCTTATCAGTCCTTCATACATAAGGCAAATATGCACACTGCTGAGTTTTCTGCTTGGCATTTTCTGATTTCATAAAGAGATCGAGGGTACTGCATGCTATGCTTCGGGGGGGTGGGAATCCTCCCCCTCAAAAGCCCCAAAAACCAACAAAAACAACCCCAGCAAGAGCAGGCTTTGAGGCTGAGAGGTCAGAGTTGGCCAAATCACCTTGCAGAGAGAGATCTGGAGGACAGGGGTGTGAAAGGGCTGGGCTCTGCTCTCTGCAGTGTGCCCAGCCCAGCAGATGCTTCTGTTTTGAACTGACTGGATGTTTGGCTTAGGAGATGTAGGACCTGAAGGGGAAAAGGAAGGAAGAAGAGTTTTCTAATTGCTTTTATCTTTCCATGTGCTTCTGTACTAAGATGAAGATATCTTCCCCTTAATACTTGGCTATTTCTGTGGTGTAGTCAAGCACGTGCAATTTTAAACATAAAGCCAATAAGTTGGATTTTTCTGAACCACTCCCCATCACTCTGAATTGCTCCTAAAACTTGTGGTATCTGTTGCTGACAGTTGACAAAAAAAAAATAAAAAAATTCATTGCCCTCAAGTTCTCACCATGTAGTTCTTGGAGATTGCAATACTAAATGTTTTAAAGGTTTTAATTTAGAAGCTTGAAGGCACTATTTTAGATACTGGTCATCTTAATTAACTGTGAAGGAAGAAAATTTGTGTTATGCCCATATTCTAATATATGTGTGTATAGAAATGTGTATTACTTGTCTCTATTATATAAACTTTCAGAGGTATTGTTTTCTCTAACCCAGAATTAGTGTGCACCCAGAATTTTGTTTCCATCTGTAGTAATGTCTCAAAAATGATATTCCACATATAGAATTAAAATCAATAGTTGTTTATTTTGAAAGAGGTGCTATGTTGGATGTAGTTGTGGTGAAGAAAGATCAGCCTTCAGTAAGACACTGAGAACTGCTTGATATGTGAAATTTACTGTAGTGCTTAAGGAATCATATATTTTCATAAGGGTGTGTGTATTGTGTGTACATGGAAAGAGAACAAACCTCAAATAGAGGACAGCTGTACCTACTGTGAAGTACAGCAAAGGTTTAATGTCCATGCAAACCTTAAACTGAAACAAACCATGGAAGCTACAAATAAGTATTACTCACCTATGTCACTGTTGACAAGCCACTTAGAGTAAAATTGAGCAATTTCAGCCAAATTGTATAAAATATTCACATCATTTTTTAGTATTGGAAGCAAGAATAAAAGCCTTCTTCCCCCTAAAGTTCCTGAATAATAAGATGGTCCCTGCAACACTGCAAATTTGAACCAGTTGTTTCAAGACTATAAAAGCCTTAAGGCAGAGACCAAGTTTCAAGTGAGCACTTGGCTATTCTTGTGTGAATGCAGCTTAATTCACTCAAACCCTGTATTTAACTGCTAACTGCCTGGTCTGGCAAAGGGTACCAGGTTCTGTGTATCCTCTGATAGCTCATCCATCAGCAGCAGACAGAGTCAGGATGGAAAACAAGCTTTCATATTTGTCTAGCATGTACGTACACAAGGAAAGGGAGGTGAAAGATTTGAACAAGATTCCCTCTCCATTAGCCAAATAAAGACACTGCTGCCTGTTATAAAAATACTAGAATCATAGAATGGCTAGGGCTGGAAGGGACCTCCAAAGGGCATCAAGTGATCAGGGACACCCTCGACTAGCCCAGGCTGCTCAGAGCCTTGGCCAACCTCCCCTGCAATAGCTCCAGGGATGGGGCCTCAACCACCTCCCTGGGGAGCCTGTGCCACTGCTCCACCACCCTCAAGGGAAAGAGCTTCTTCCTGAGATCCAGTCTAAATCTCCTCTAATTTAAACCCACCTCATGCTTTCACTAGAGGCCCTTTGTCTTTGATTATGTTGCTGATGTTTCACAAATTTCTGCACTGCATGTATTGCACAGTAATCAGTGGAACCCAGCATTTTCTGTAGTGTTTAGTCTGCTCAAAACCTCAGTTCTCCTGAGGAACCACAGTTATATGAATTGCCCTGATAGATTTTAAGTAACTTTAAAATTACTAGTTTAGGGCCTTTGTTCATGAAGTGATGAGTGTGAGTGACAAGCAATGGTGCAGTTGGGCAGTGAAATATTCTTTGTTGTAATTTTTTTGTTGATGCATTACTAATCCTAAATCATGGGAGACTGTAATGGTGAATATTTAAAAAAGAAAATCTTCTGCAAATATAAACTGGACTCGAGGCACAGTTACCTCAGCTATGGGAAAAATAACAGGAGATATGGTTGCCTGAGACTATCCTGTTTCAGCTGGTAGGCTTATATTAGCCAAAATATCACCCATCCATTGCAAAGCTGTCAAGGTTAGACATTTTCTTTCTGCCTTTATGAAAATTACTGTGACTGATGCATATTATTGCTCCAAAGTCTTATGTCTCATGATTGAATTGCAGGATAAAGGATATTCCTGTTGATTAATAATTGTTCTGATTGTCTAACCTGTACTCACCCTGGTAGTCCCACAGAGCAGCTGGCTTCAGGAGAGTGACTCAAGTGTGAAATGAGTGTTCCAAGGTCAAACCTTGTTTTACTAAACACAATCTGCAACACAGATTATGAGAATTTAAAACACTGACTAAACCTGAATCTTCTTAAGCTGTTCTAATGATATTAATTTTTGGGTGGGGGAAAAAAAAGGGTTCTTTGGGTTTCACTAAATAATCCAGTTTTACACACTGGCTGCAAATCAGGGTGTGATGGAATCCATGTTGACTACTTGTGATAAGCCTCCTTTCTTATGGAGATAAGCCACCTATCCTCCTGATAGCATGTCCTACATGATATCAATGTCTTCTAATTTTGCATCAGCAGCATATTGTCTTGGCAGTTTCCCAGTCTTTGGGATGGGTACCTTAAAATTTTTGAAAGATTAAGAAAGTCCACAAGTGATTCTGGTTTTACTTTCCTTCTTGCATCCTTCTATTTTCTTCTCATCTTTGCCTTGTTCTAAAGCTGGCCTATCAAGGTGTTTAGCAATTCAAATAACTTCTACCCTTCTCCAAGTGTTGCTTTTTTATTCTCTCACCCTAAAGATGGAGATGGTTATGAAAAAAGCTTTTATTTGCTATCCTTAAATTTGAAACTTTTATGGGATGAAGACATCTTTTTGTGAGGGTTTTGGGTGCTGTTTCTGTGAACAGAAGAAAATGTGAAGCAAAGGACAACAATAAATGGTTATTCCCTTCTACCACCACATTGCAGCCTTTTTTGACCTGACCCGTTCCTGTTTTTTTGTGTACACATGCAAATTACTACATGAAGGGCAATTTTCCTTCTCTCATAACTTAAAAGTACACTCATGGACCTCAGAGTCTTAGACTATTTTGGGTTGGGTTGGGTGGGAGTGTTTTATTTTTTGGCTATATTGCTCTACTCAAATTAGGATATATATATAACTCTCATTTTGGGTTCCAGTATTTCAGTTGTATGTATGATAGATCCACAGGATCAGGTGGATAGAGTGATATTCTTCCATCATTGGTCATCTTCCATTACATCATCAATGCTTCAATGCTTTTCATTTTGATGGTGAAGCCTTAATTTATTTTTTTTTTTTGCATCACAAACATTTTTCGTGGTTTTGTATGTTTTTGTTTGTGGTTTTTGTTTTTTTTTTTTTTTTTTTTTTTTTCTTCTCTTCTACAAAGCCTGACAGCTTTACCTGTTGGAAGTTCACTGTAGTGAAGACAGCTAAGCTATGGAATACTACTATAGCATATGTGGTAGTTTAAGCACAGTCTTCAATTTTTGTTTTCCTTTGGAGATGCAAACCCTTCCCTCAGCAAATGGAGATTTCCATTCTAACCTGTCTCTCTGCTTTTACAAGTGGTGTGTTGTGCTTTATTTTTACCTTATAGGGGGAGAGGGGTGCAAGCTGCAAGATAAGAAAGCTGTGTTGTAGTATGCTAGTTCCAAAAATGATAAAATGTGAAAAATAACAGACTTGTTCCAGGGTCGTGCAATCAAAATAGATTTTGTGCTGGAGATATAAAAGGACACTATGTCAAACATTCCTGAAGTAATTTATGCTGTTTGAGTTCAAGCCAGAGATGTAACAGTATATTATGTGTTCTTTTGACATTCTGTTTTTAAATCAACAAAATCATCTCAACTTTTGCACTCTGCTCAGTTCACTGATTCCCTTAATATTGCATAGTCAGAACTGTGTGTCTACCAGTCCTTCAAACAGCTCATTTGCTCTTAGTTTCATAGAATCAGAGAATGGTTAGGGCTGGAAGGGACCTCCAAAGGGCATCTAGTGCAGCCCCCTGCAGGGAGCAGGGACACCCT